>JAKLMY010000272.1:0-38019 GCA_022814645.1 Ganoderma meredithae | reverse complement strand
CTCAGGAGGGGGAGGATGGCAAATGGCACCCTGTGGCTTTCTACTCTGAATCAATGAGCGATGCAGAATGCAACTACGAGATCTACGACAAGGAGATGCTCACTATCATCCATGCCCTGCAGGCCTGGCGCCACTACCTTGAAGGTCTTCCCAGTGTGTTCGAGATCTAGTCGGACCACAAGAACCTTGAGTACTAGAAAACTGCACAAAACCTCACACGAAGGCAGGCACGATGGGCTCTCTACCTGTCACGGTTCGACTTTGTCATTGCACACAAACCAGGCACCTCTAATGGCAGGGCCAATGCACTGTCGCGCAGGCCTGATCACCAGAAGGATGACGCCAATGACAACCTGAACCGAGTCATGTTGCAACCTGATTGCTTCTGAGTACTGGCAGCCAAGAGAGGGCATATGTTGGTGGTACCAGAAAAGGCACTGCTCTGCCACATCCGGGAATGTGGAGAGCGTGAGCAGGAGGTCGCAGAGGCACTCAGCAGGCTCGATAAGCTAGGGCTGGCACGTCTACAGAATGATTTGGTAGACTGGAACACAGAACAAGGCCTGCTGCTCTACCGCAGCCAAGTTTATGTCCCCAAAGACAATGCACTCTGAGCAGAGATAGTGCACATTCACCACAACCTCCCGCCTGCTGGACATCCTGGCCAGGCAAAGATGATAGAATTGGTTACACAGAACTACTGGTGGCTGGGTATGGGAAAGTTCATTAAGGATTACGTTGAGACCTGCAACACTTGTCACTGTAGCAAAACTTCACATGCCAAGCCACATGGTCCTCTTCAACCCAACGAGATCCTGGATGGCCCAGGCCAGGTAGTCACCTGTGACTTCATCACTGGACTACCAGAGGTGGACAGATACAATGTGCTTCAGCTTATTGCTGATTGGCATGGAAAGATGATTCACCTTATTCTATGCACTGAGGAGATCGACACAGAAGGGACAATTTCATTCGAGAATAGTTCTGTCTACATAGACTTCTATGAAAGATCATCTCTGATTGGGGTCCCCAGTTCTCGAGCAAGCTCTTCTATGCAATTCTCAAAGGCCTTGAGATTGAGAGTGCAATGTCCACGGCCTACCACTCTTAGATGTATAGACAGTTTGAATGATAGAACCAGGAGATAGAGGCATACCTGCAGATGTACTGCTCAAGGTGCCCTGATGACTGGGTCAAGTGGCTGCCAACAGCAGAATATTGCTTCAACTCACGCATACACTTATCTACAGGATACTCGCTGTTCTACCTCATGTACGGCTATGAACCTCAGTTCCATGTGCCAATGCTATCTACCATGGTGCCCATGGCAGATGAATGAAGAGAGGAGTTGCGACAGGCAAGGGAGGATGCGACCTCAGCCTTAACCCTGGTGGCAGAGCGAATGAAGGAGTACTACAATCACTATATCTTTGCCACCCCAGAGTTTAAGGAGAGTCAAAAAGTGTGGCTCAACACTAGGAACTTCTGGGTCCTAGAAGTCTTGCAAAAGCTCGTTGACCAATGCACTGGCCCTTACCCAGTCCAGCACAAGGTGGGCAACTTGGCCCATGAGCTCAAACTCCCCAAGGACCTGGGACTTCACCTAGTATTCTATGTGTTGCTCCTGCAACCACACAAGGAAAGCCAGCTTCCAGGACAATATCCCCCTGAGCTGGCAGCCATAGAAGTGGAAGGAGAGGAAGAGTACAAAGTGGAGGATGTGTTGGAATTGTGTCAGTATGGGCAGTGGAAGAAACTGCAGTACCTTGTTCACTAGAAGGGCTGGGGCTCTGAACACGACAGCTGGGAGGATGTGTCGGATCTAGCAAATGCACTCAAGGCACTGCTAAAGTTTCATTTGATGCACCCTGACACTCCTGGTCCCCTCAACAAGAAGACTCGATTGTAAAGACATGATCCTTAGGAGGGGGTATTGTCACAAATGTTCCACTCAGTGCCTGCCCCAGCACCTCAATTCTCTGTTTTTGCTCATGCAGTGTTTTGTTTCCTTTCTTGGACTCAGCACCTCTATTTCCCATTCTGGTTACCCAGTGCCTTAGTTTCCTTTTCTAGACAGTTTGCTTCCCATGTCAATCCCATTGTTCTCTGTTGTTTAGCAAACCCATCCCTTGTTCTCTAGTACAATAGTCCTTGTAGTTCTATCATCTAGCAATGTTGTTGTCTTATGTACTATTGTACTTTCCACTGGTTCCCATGTCCATAGTTACCCATTGTCCCCGGTCTCCATCATTGTGTACATGTATATAAGACCTGTACTTTGCTACCTGGAGACCTCAGTTTTGACCTCTTGTCTCTAGGTAAGCTTTGCTGTATTCTCACTCAGTAGTTACTTGTTCTATCTAATACACCTTGTCTCCAGCCTGACTGTTGAGTCCTGCTCCACTCTCGCTGCACAAGTGCTTATCGACACTCTTGTTCACCTTGTAAGCTCCTTCCTGATCTTACTCGACGGCCAGTTGTAACACTCAAAATCACATGGCAAACCATTGCCACTCCATTGCTATGTTTTGGCAAACTTGCTAATGATTCTCACTCATACCTACTTGCTCAATACATCTTGTCTTCAGCCTGACTGTCTGTTGAAACATGGATTTTGGGCAAGTGAGCACTTGCTCACTGGAGTTCCTGATGTATGATACAATGCACAATTGTACTTTTTTGTATTCATCTGTTTGCCTCTACCACAATGATATGTATAGGACAATGAGAATCCTACTCATTTTTGCTGCTCTGCTTGACCTCTGATGGATTTTCCAACACTGTCAAGCCTTGCTCCACTCTCACTGCACAAGCACTCACTGACACCCCTGCTCATCTTGCAAGCCTCCCTGATCCTACTCAACAGCCAGTCATAACACCAGGCACTTAGAGATTGTTAGTTTGACTGATGACTAAATTTGTTGGTCCAATTAGGTCACACCCTTGGTCTTAATATGAGTGCATGCGCATGTTTACACCTTCCTGAGTGCTCCTGAACAACCTTGAGTGCCTATCAGCCTAGAAGCAGTGTTAGAAGTCTTCAGCCTGAGAAGCCCCAGGCTCCAAGTCAGCAGCTATAACTTAGAGCCTTTTAGGATTGAGGGTGACCTGAGATGCTTCCCCAGAACATCAGAGAAGCCCAACACCCCCCAGAGAATGGTAATGTACATGTTGCTGATGGTGGGTGGTCATAGCCATATTGATGCATCATCATCACTGGGCTCCTCCCGCACTCCAATTAAGACCCATATAATGCTAGTACTGACATTGGTCCCACTCTTGGCGCCATGGCCTACCCTGCTCTGGGCCAATCTTACATCGCCATGGCCAAGTCCATCCAGGAGGCATTATTCCCTATGATACATGTCACTAAATTACACTTCCCGACATCGAAGGGCAACTATGATGCTGGTATGATAGGAACTAGTGATGTACTACAAATGCGTCCAGTCATAACAGATAGTGGCAAGGGTGGTTCTATGTCTATATGGAAAACAAGTGTTGAAATGTCCAACAACCATGATCACAGAGAATGTATGTGTATTATCTATACCACCCTAGTTCAAAGATATCTATCATATGCGAAATGCTCGTCTAGAGGAGTAGGGACTGATGAAGATATGTTTCGACTATGGCGCTGACCAGAAATAGGTGACGATGCTGTCGAGGTCCTGTGAGTGGGTGCTGGAGAGTAGGGAGCATTTGTTGAAACCGACGGAGGCCGGGAGTGCTGAAAAGACCACCTCCGCGGGAGAGTCTCACCAAGCGTCGTGCTTGACGTCGCACTGGGAGGCGAACTCTGCAAGCACGATGCCGTACTTGGCGGTGAGGGGTTCCCAGGACGATGCGGGAAGTAACGAGAACCGCCAGTAGCCACTGTCGCATCCTCCTTCTCCTCGCAAGCCGTAATTACCGCTCCCTTCTCCACGCAGGAAGGATCGCTTGAGTGGCTGACAAGTGTCGCATGTCCGATGTGGCCGCGACGACCGCAGGTGAAGATAAAGAGGAGCAATCGCCACATTCCTGCGTTGATGAGCGTGTTGAGGAACATAACCACGACTGCCACAGAGAAGATGACAGCGACAATGGCTCCGATTGCGACGCGTGGAATAGGTTTTACAGCCAGTGATTCCGCAAATGCAATCATCAACCCATTGCACACTAAACGTGTAATGCAGAGGTAACAGGCGAGGACATCGGCTCCGCGAGTCGGATGAGGCTTGAGGGTGATTATCGAAAGAAAAAGGAGGGATTCGACAACGACGAAGATGATGATTTGCACGGTTCCATGTGCACGGGCAAAGGCTGTTACCAGAGCTTTAATGACCATGACAAGGAGGAGAGACAAGGCGTAGTATACCCGACTAGGGCGATGGGGAATGGTGAGTGGGGCTACCCACTCGAGGGCGTTGGGACCATCGTGTTCTCCTTTGAGAAATGGGATGCGGGTAGCAAAGAATGCGGCCGGGAGGAGAATTGTCGCGAGGGCAATGAGAAGAAGAACAGACAGCAAGATCGATAGCCATGAATCCTTTAACGTCCACTGATAGAACGTAAACACGAGGATGGGTAACGTCGACACAACGGCAGCGCGTAAGCACCATGCACGTGCAAAGGATGAATACCTCGAGCGAAATTGGCCAATTCCTGGATGTCTCAAAGCGAACTGTGTGCGATCGAGGGCGACACAGACCCCGTACACAACAGCTAGCAAACCAAGCGTGATGCTAGCAAGGATGAGAGCCAAGAAGAAAACTGTCATGAATGCGTTGGCTGTCGCAATGCCTATAGAGTTGGTGTAAATGGGAATGCCAGCTTGAAGGACATTAGACGAATCTTGGGTGACCGTAGCGACATCGCCCCCGACTAGGATTCGAGGCGTGAAACCGATAGACGTGTTGGAGACGGGAAAGTTGGCGCCGTCAACGTTGGAAAAGGGGAGCCCTGTAGAAGGAGCGGCAAGGACGAAGGTGGCAGAGTTGTAAGGGCTGAGCTTGCGGTTCACGAAGTCGACGACGCCGTTGCTGCTCGCATCGGAAAGGTCGCCACCGGTAAGGTGACGCATGCGATTAATGGACTGTTGAAGAGGAGACGTCGTTGAAGCGGCAAATAGGCCAAAGGTCCATGCAAAGTTAAGTGTGTAAGAGCGGTAGAGGGAGGGGAAGTTGAGACTGAGCAGGCCGGATAAAGCGATGGTCTGGAAGAGGGCCATGAGGTCGATTAGGCGTATGGGAGCGAGGGCATGGTCACTGCACGAGATAGATTGCCAGACGGCAACAGCAAGAGCGAAAATCGCAACACCAGCTGTCGTCCACTCTACCGCAAACTGGTGGGTGGACCAACCGTTTGACAACGTTGTCTGAACGCAGGCTTTGACATCTCCCGACTGGACATCCGTGAGTGTGAGCTGGGCATAAGCCTCAAGATCGGGGATGACATAGGTTATTCTTGGAATCTTGGATTGGATGTTGAGGTTCTTTGGGAGCGAGATGGAGTCGGAGCCGTTGAAGGTGTAGAGGGGAAGGGGGCAAAGGGCACCGCCGAAGAGGGAGCAAATGTCGATCGAGACATTGATCGGCTGGATGCCATAGACGTTGAGGAACAGGTTGGCAACGACATTGGTGTTGGGATCCTTTGGAAAGTTAAGATGGGATGTCGAAACACTAGAAGAAAGGTACGTACGACGCTGGCTGCAGAAATATTGAAGACAATTGACTCGTTCTTCGCGAAATAGGCAATGTCGAACTGCTCGATGAGAAGGCTCTCAGGTGGGGCGCAGTAGGTGACAGAAGAAGTGACTTTGGGAGGGATATGAGAGGTCATGCAAAGGTGGATGGAGGCAGCACTCACACAGAGAGTCGTCGCGCGAAGCGACAAGCGCTGGGGCGAAGAGAAGAGAGGCAAGCAGTCGCAACCTGGCGACAGAGAAGAACATGAAGGGCAGGAGGAGACGACTGGCCTGGGTTGGCGCAAGCGGGTATAAGTGCAGGGAGGGTGAGGCATTGTGCAAGACAAGGACAAACTGTATTGTTCTGCTTACCTGGCGAGGTCTATTGTTCGGGCGTTGTTCTCTGGGCGGTTGCGATGGCGGGGGTGAGGGAGGGTTGAAAGGCGAAGGAGAGGGATGCGTTTTGAAGGCAGAGAGAGGATGGAGAGAGGCTCGCCACGGACGACGTCGCGGACAGCGAGCAACTCCACTTGACACCGAGGCGAGGGCATACGACACCTCCTCGCCGTCCTCGCCTCCCCACCACGCCGCCAAGCCGACTCCCAACAGACGCCCACTCCCCTCCCTCCTCGGCCACCCTCGGCCGCAAACAGTGACATAAATAGTCGTGCCGCAACGCCGTAAAGCACACGACATGCACAACTACGATGGCAAACATACCCACCGCGAATACAGGCCCAAACATATTCCTCAAATCCCTCAGCTCCTCATGGGCTGCACACACTGACAGTGCGAGTGCCCGACGATGATATGTAGCCCCAACTACAAAGTACTTCCATCCTTTCTCAGATTCCGTCAAACCCCGAGCCCGCCAGCGAGTTGATGGCAGAAGACCCGAGGGCCTTGACTGCTGGTGAGAGTAGTATATCCAACCGATGAGCGCGGAACAGGCGCTTCCATCCAGGGTGGCTGGGAATTCAGTCGGAGATGAGCTGCCATCAAACCTTGTTTTGTGAACTGCAATCGCCCACGCACCGTCCTCAGTCCGTTCGACAGAAAGGACACCCATCCCCGCAAGCCTCAAGACCATCCAAGATGGGTCAGTGATGCCTCGTTTCTCTGCCCCCTATACCCTCCAACGCTAATCCATATGGTGGCCCTGTGCGACGCCTCTTCATGATCCAGGTATCTCTCGTTCTTCCCGACACAAACGTTCGCACACCGGTGCCCAACGTCCTCACTACCGCAAAAAGAGAAAATTCGAGCTCGGTCGCCAGCCAGCCAACACCAAGCTCGGTCCCAAGCGCGTCCACACCGTTCGTGTCCGTGGTGGTAATCTCAAATACCGTGCTCTTCGCCTCGACTCTGGTAACTTCGCATGGGGCAGCGAGTCTGTCACAAGGAAGACTCGCATCATCGGTGTAGTAAGTTTGCTTTACTTTGTCGTCATTTTGGCATCTTCCGTCGTATGCTGTCTTGAGTCGAACTGGTTCTTCTGTCCATCTGAATCGACAATCACCCGAACTATAAGCTCACCCCTCTTGTCACGATAGGTCTATAATGCATCCAACAACGAGCTTGTCCGGACAAACACTCTTGTGAAGAGTGCCATCATCCAGGTTGACGCCACTCCGTTCCGTCAGTGGTACGAGGCTCACGTGTGTTACATTTCAAGTCTGTTGTGGCGTTCAGTGTCTGAAGGAGCCCACTTTCGATTCCCACAGTATGCCCAACCTGTTACCAAGAAGGGTGGCAAGAAGGATGCTGCTCCCGAAGGCGAAGAGGACAAAAAGCAGTCCAACCACATCGTCCGCAAGTTTGAGGAGCGGAAGAAGGGTATGTCGGTGGGACTGAATGTGGATCATTGGTGATAAGCCCTGACTCTGTGACCATGGGGTTGTAGATGCAAAGGTTGACGCGCTGTTGGAGACGCAATTCGCTGCTGGTCGGTTGTATGCTGCAATCAGCAGCCGGCCTGGTCAGTCGGGTCGTGCGGACGGCTACATCCTTGAGGGTCGGGAACTCGAGGTGCGTGCGGGGACGTATGGCGGTGAGAAGTCGGTGTGGTACTGATGGCATTTTCACGTGTGGCTGCAGTTCTACCTGAGGAAGCTCCGAACTGGCAAGCAGAAACACGCACATGCAGCATAAGGACGTTGCGTGAGAGATGGGTGACTGGCGGATGTGGGACGGAGTGTGGGAGGCGAGTGGGTAGATAGTCGAAAACGCCGCTATGTTAATGCCGACGCACATGTTCCTGGTCCTCGTATTACTACCGCTGTATGAAGTATGTTCCGTCGATGGCTGTGGTGTGCGCGTGAATGGATGCAGGGCTGAGGGCGGCGTGGGGCCGGTATGACGGCGGTGGAGGCTCAGCTGGGGCGCGGCGCTCGTGCGGTGCGGCGGGGGTGTGCAGGGGCCGCCGAGGCCGGCGGGGGGTGTTGTCTGGAGGAGGAGACGCCGGGCGGACCGGGGGGTCGGTGGTTGATTGGCTGGGGGTCGCTGGCCGCTGGCCGCTGCTGGCCCGAGAGACTTGGTTCTTGTCTCCGTCCGGGTCGGTGCGCCCTCGTCATCGTCCCCCTCCTCCTTCCCCCCTTTCTCTTCCTTCCTCTTCTCTTCGGCCTCGTCGCGGCAGGCTCTCCTCCACCATGCCTTCCGCGATCTCAGGCTCCACCTCCGCCGTCCTCAAGGGCGCATGGCGACCCACCAAGATCATGAACATGCAAGACCTTTCGCGCGACGACGACTTCCTCAGCCACCTCCTTGTCGAGAAACTTGGCACAGGCGGTTTTCCCCTCGTGGTCCACAAGATGGACCCCTCCAGGAGGCTCCCTAAGACTGATCCCGAGGACCTCATGAAGATCGTCAGACGTGTGAGTGCCTCGTTGCACCCTTCCCTTGCCCAATGACGTCTCACAACCTCTCTTCTCCAAATGCTTTTGCTCGTTTACGACATTATCAGCTTGTCGCCTTTAAAGGTCTCAGTCAAACCGCCATTCGGCAAGCGGTAGATGATCTCCTATCGTATGCTTTTATTTTCCTCCCTCAAAACCTGGGTCTCACTATTTTCCCTTCCCCTCGCCTCAGCCTCACCGCCGTACGCTATTATCTCCGATCATCTAATCAAAAGCAGGTAAACGCGTTCGCCACGTATGTTGTCGTCGCCTTTCGTATACTCGCCCTGCCTAATATGCACCTTCCAAGCCACGCTTCCCGCTACTTTGAGCTCTACCTTCCATCTGGGTCCATTGAGATCGCACACACCTCTCGGTACTCTCATCGCACCGGCAAGTCCGAACTGTGCATCCTTGCCACCCGTCCTCTCGCTCCCGGAACGGTCATATCTGAGCTTAAAGGTTCCATGGCCGACTTGACAGAAGAAGAGGACAAGGAGCTCAAGGGAACCGATATCGGCCACGCCGAAGGTGTTGGAATTCGTCGAGATTTTAGCGTCATTCATTCCAAGCAGCTGAAGAAAAACCATTTGTTCCTGGGACCTGCTCGGTTTGTCAACGTGAGTGTTCATTCTTTGCTTTCCACCATGCATTAGCTTTGCCTGGTACTTGTACTGACCGACGAGTAAATTTTCCCCTCAATCCTACTCTATAGCATGATTGCGACCACAATGTTGAACTGTTTCGCGAAGGCCGGTACATTACTTTTCGAGTCATCAAGCATATCGGCGTCGGAGAGGAAGTGACTGCGCACTATGGCGACGGGTATTGTAAGCATCTTCTACCAAGACTGACCCGTCATCCGCTTGACAGTCTCAGCCTTAATCATTGACGGCTTTATCTTTAGTTGGTCGGAATAACCGTCATTGTCTCTGCCAAACTTGCGAGATCAACCAACGAGGTGGTTATGCACCTCATGATGATGACGAAATTTCCGACTCAGGCTCTGCTCCTGATGAGTCTTCGTCCGACAATGACGAAGAGTCTAACTTCCCGGCAGACCTCGATGACCTTCCGACCCAATCCGCTTCGGTCAACTTCAACGAGCGACGTACCCGTCGTGGTGTCTATGCTGTCCTCCCAAACGAAGAGGAAGCCTCAGACGCAGATGTTGAACCTGAACTGGAACCCGACGCCACATCGGAACTTACATCTGTAATGCGCTCCAGTCCATCAGCTCCCGATCTTGCAAGACCCTCGAAACGCACAGGTATCTTTACGCCTGAAACAGATACATTACCTGGTGAAAGTTCGGCAGCGTCAACTCCACGCAAGACAACACCCTCATTCATGATATCAACTCGCTCTCGGAAAGCGCGGGCGGTGTCGGAGGCGGGCAGCGTTTGTGTGAGCATCACCACTCACAAGGGCAAGGACAAGGCGCGCGCCACCAGCTCGCGCTCCGCTTCGGCTGTTCGTCAGCTCGAGACACCTCCCTTGACTTCCGACAACGGATCTACCGCGGATGGTCCCACTCTCCGTTCTTCCTCCCGTTTGCGTGCACGCGGGGACGCTGCCTCGGCAGCATCACGCCTAACGACTCCGACGCAAGACCGCAGGGGCAAGGCTCCCGCTTCCGCGCAAGCATCGACTGCAGATGTTGGGGACCTCAAAGGGAAGGGGAAGGATGACCCAGAATTTGAGGGAAGGTTGCTTAGACGGCGTCCCATTGCGCCTTCGTTGGCGGATGCGCCCGATGCACTCGCAAAGAAACCGCAGGACGGACCGCGAGGTGTAGATGGGAAGCTCCTTCCGACGTGCATGACATGCAAGAACGTCCTCCCCGTGATCTCGGTCGACGACAAGGTCGTTTGGAATGGACTGCCTGAGAAGACGGGAAAGCGAGGGAGGCCACGAAAGCAGATTGAACAAGAATGCCCAAGGTATATCGCAGGCTTCTTAGTCTTCCCAATTGTATGTTGACACCATCTCCATGTCCATGCAGATGTATGCGTCACCTCGCTATCTACGCCACCAGATGGCCCGAGCGCGTGCCCACCGATGGAACTCCCGCCTTTGTCCCAACTCCACGAAGTAATACTCCAGCCTATCTATCCCACAAGACCCTGGCGGCGGTGAACCATAAACTTTGCGACGTCGCGTCCGGCTCCCGAGCTGCATCAACTATTGACAAGCGACCGGTCAAACGACAACGCACCGAGGAAGTGGAAGGGCAGGGATCGTCTCCAAAAAGGCAGAAGGTTGCTACATCCACAGCTATCTCCACCGCCTCCTCCATGGGTCGGCCGCGCGGTCGTCCGCCGAAGAACAAGGTGGGCATGTCGACCAAGGCACGCGAGCTTCTGGGCGTCAGCGGGCGTCGCAGTAGTCGCACGCGCGTACCAACTCTCAAGCTTCGCGAGAGCGAGCCTCCGTCGAAAGGCAAGGCCACACCCATTGCTTCTTCGTCGAAGGCTCCTCTCTCTACCGCCTCAACCTCCTCGTCCTCGTCTTCGTCTACAGACTCTGACTCCTCCGACTCCTCTCTCAGCGCACCACATTTCGAGGCGAACGATCGGCATCGCCTCCGCAGCTCAGGAAGCACTCTCCCACCCGAACCGTGTACTCCCGTGTCTACCAAGACGGAGGTCGCTCCCAAATTACCTACGCCAAAGTCTCTCGCAGTCGCCTCTCAACCACGCGAGGCGAACGGCAGGTTTGGTAAGAAGGCAACTACCAACGGTCGATACATGCGGAAGAACTTCCACCCAACAGCTGGTAGTCGAAGAGCGCAACGCGGGAGGAGGTCGAATAAGGGGCGACCGAAGGCGACCATAGCGGGCCAGAGCGGAGATGGCGAAGATGGCGCTGGAGATGAGGTTTCGAAGGTGGAGATAGTCGCGATGGGTGCTAACCATGCACAATTTCAATCTCCCAAGCATTCACTTCAACGGTCCGATGATGAAATGGAAGAGGATGACCACCCTAAGCGTCGCAAGGTCACTGGCGAGGACGTGGGGTCGCAAGTTCACATCAAGGTGGAAGGCGAGGAGGCTGACCTGTCTGTCACGTCGTGCGAGGAAGAAGTAGAAGAGGAGGAAGATCCTCAACCTTTTCGGCGGCCACTCTTAACTGCGTCGAAGAGCGGTGTAGGTCTTCTTTCACGGCCTAATCCTCTCACATTCGCCCGCCGGAAGTGGACATCATCGGTCCCTCCCGAAGATCCGGAAGAGATCCCAATTCTCGATACATACTGCCGTCAATCCACCGACGATGAAACAGACTTACCGGTCACCCCAGAGGACGACATCGAACATGCCGCGGTTGTAGAAGACAAAGCGGGCGATATTGAATCTGAACAATCGGGTCTGGGTACCGAGGACCTGGAGGAGTCAGACGGCTATAAGGAGACTGCGTTCGTTCGCCCCAAGTTGATGGTCAAAGCTGCCTACGCTGGATCTCGCTCTCTCACCTTCAAACCTAATCCACTCAATATGTCGAGACGGCGATGGGGTCCTGCGTCATCTCCTGGGGCCGACCCGGATGACCGCGAAGAACCGTTTGAGGGGAGGCCGCTATCGGGGCCCGAGATGGTCAGCTTCACGGACCTATTCGAGGCTGATGCCGACGAAGCGCCCATCGAGGCTGGAGATTCTGAACCTGTCCACGGAAGTGTGGATCCCGATGTTTCTTCCGAAGAGGTAAGCTCACTAGCTAGAGACTTGTTCTACGGTCTTTGAACAAATAATGATGCTGATGTCCCAATGCCTCCTACCCAGGAGGGCTTCCGTGGCCCTAGCATACTATCAATCTACAAACCTGGCCGTCGGTCCTCGTCAGCGTCTTCCGCGCTGCTCGACCTCACTGACGATTCCGAGCAGATTGTCGAACGGCTTGTGTCCGTCTCTGACCTACCCTCAAACACGGAGTCCAGACCATCATCGGCAACCTCCCTCCCTCAATATACGCCTCCTTCTCCTCGAAAGTCGCCAAGCAAATCCTGGCAGCAAACCGTTCTGCTTCCAGTGAACGCACCCTTCCTTCATCACAGCACTACTGTCACCGTTACCGCTGCACCTACTCAGCTCATACGTGCCGGGTGGGAGAGTGGCAGCTCGGATGACACGGACTAGATGGATTACTGATCGTTTTTATTTCTTTACTACTGAGTACGTACTTGTCACCGTTAGTGTTTACACCTGACAACGTGTCGGACACAAGAGTCCCTTGAACGATGGCTCGCGTTTTCTTATTGCTCCTTATTGTACCCTTATGATGCCGTCCGTGTTCTGCATGCTTCATTGCCGCTTCAACGCTGATATATACTTCTAGCATATACCTTCTCGACTGTCTCTCTATACATGTATGTAATGCTTGCTCGGATTGAATCTTGAGCAATATAATAGCAATCAGTATTCGGCCTGCATCGAGCAGTTCGGATGTGCAAATTGATTAGTTTGAATTCTACCGCTGCTCACATCGATCGAACATCGCTACCTACTACTGCCCATCGGGTTTCAGTGAACTGCGCCCTGCTCGCAGGATCTCATCGGTGGACAAGAGATTGACGGCGATAACCGAACTAAAGGTGTGTTAATGAACAAGAGCAGTAACAGATCTCAGTAGACTCACCAGGAGTGAAGCATTTGCCTCTTGACGCGATAATTGTCCCACACACCGTGTACCGTTGGATCGAACGGTTCTCCAGAATCAAGGTCTATACCAACAACGTTGCCATCCGTAGCCTCATCTTGCAACGCGACAGTCACATCCTGCACGTCATATCCACCGTTCGCAGCGAGGGTCTTGGGAATAATGAGTAGTGCCTCTGCGAATGCCTGCACACCCATCTTTGCACGTCCCTTGGCACTTTTCTTCACAGGGCCGTTCAGGTGCGCCGCGCACGCGACCTCAAATGCACCTGCACCGGGGATCAGCGCTTCATCCTCGAGTGCGTTCTTCACGGCACGTAGACCATCGCGAAGGGCATCTTGTGTCTGTTGGATCGTGTGTGCATTGGGTCCCTTGATAAGAAGCGTTACGCTCTTAGGGTCCTCGACTTCTTCGATAAATGTGAACTTCTCCTCGCCAAGCGTATGCTCGTACACCAGACCTGCCCATCCGAGAACGTCAGGTCTGAGGTCGTCGACAGAATTTTGCGCTATCCCGCCACAAATCAACTGCAAGCTGCCCAATGCACATGAAAATCGTGGTCTGGAAGTAGTGCAGTGCTTCCGTACCGTTCCATGTTCCGTCGTTTGGCTCTGCGCAGGGCGAGGATACCGTTCTTGGCAAGGATGTCCAAACTGAGGGGATCAATGCCCTTTTGGTTGATGACGACAAAGTGCTTCTTCTCGTTACTGCTCACGGCCTGATCGCAAACGCGGTTCTTGAAATCGACGATCTTTTTGCACTTCGCATCCGTGAATCGACGCTCAGATTCAACGAGTTTTTCTCGTTGTTCTGCTGAGGAGTAGAAAAACCCGGAGTTGACCTCCCTGTATGCGGTGTTGAAATCTCAGGGATCGAGGGGTCACAGAACTTGTGAAGATACGCACGTCTTTTCATACTCTAAGCTAACGTTGAGGGTCAAGACGTAAGCGTTCTCGACCCGTTTGGGCATATCAGGATGCCTTGCACCGTGATCGAGGACGAGACCGCGAACAAGTTTGGTTTCCGACGCGGTTCGATGTTGCATCTTCATGATCTCTACCATGTGCAGGTCGATGGGGTCGCGAATTTGGTAAGAAGAATCTATGTAGGCAGATGAAAGCCTAGAAAAGGTGCCGAATAAAAAAAAATAACTGTACCTGCGGAAGGGGGTGGGGGACGGATAGTCAGGATGGCGTCCACAACTTCGGATGCAAGTCGGTGTGCGAGTGCCGAGTTGACTTTGGTGGCAAGGGAAGTGTAGGCGACATTGATAAGCATGGCGCGGTCGAGGCTGACAGGTTTTTTGAAGCTGTCAAGGAACTACCGAGGTGGAGCGTTATAATGCAGTCGTAGTGAAGTAATTGACAACGCGCGGACCTCCAGAGCTTCCTTCTTTGCAATGTCAAATCCCTCAGCGATCACTGTTGGGTGAACCCCCTCAGAGATGTACCGATCGGCCTGCTTGAGGAGCTCGCCGACGAGAAGGACGACTGAAGTCGTACCATCCCCGACTTGGTCGTCCTGCGCGACAGCGGTGCGTGCTATCATAGCGGCGGTAGGGTTTTGGATCTGCATTTCAGAGAGGAGGACCTTGCCATCCTTGGTCATCTTGATTTGGCCCGCCCCATCGACGAGCATTTTAAGTGTGCCCCTTGGACCTAATCGGAGTGAATTCGAGACACAGAGGCATCAGACAGAGGCGCACCTAGGTTACCCTTGACGACGTTCGCAAGGCCCATAGCGCCGGTCGTATTCACCTGATCGGCATAAAACATGAATGGAGATATGAAGAGCGGATGCCAGTAGTAGTGGACAGACCTGGAGGGCGGCAGCCCTTCTGACGCTTTCTGCCTTGGGATTTATGAGCTCTATGCTGGAAGACATGACAGGATGAGGTCGAGGGCGAAGAGGGCGTCGAGGAGGGACGAGCAGCGAGAGGGACGAGGAGAGACGAGGCGAGGAGGGGTCCCAGGCCACATCCGGCAGTTTCCATCCTCGCCCGCTTACGTCACACCTGCACCCCCAGTCCGGGTCCGATTCCTTTATATTCACATACACAGCAAGACAATTCAGCTAATTCAACCCACACCCTATCCACCCAATCCTCCGAACACTCTGCAATTTATCTCAGTCAGGATCCTCGGTTTGCCAGGGGAAGAGCTCCCAGTCGACCCATACTCACCGTCTCTTCAATCGTACACCGGCTCGCGACTCTACAAGTCGACTATCGTCGCGAATGGACCCGCGAGGATCTGTGCATTCTCGTGGTCGAAGAAGTTGTGCTCATCCGGGACAACAACTCGAAGATACTCTTCGTCTTGGAAGATCTCGAAGATCTTGTCCAACGAAGTCGCCTCGAAGATCGCAATCCCTCGAAAGGGCGACTTCGACCGCGCCAAGGACTGTGCAGCGATCAGGTCGTCGTACCGAGGATCGAGGTGAAACTGTTCCGCGGCAAGAGGTGAATATGGGTCACCCATGTGAATTGCTAGCCGACCCACCTGCTCATATCTAAGCAGATTGCGCTTAACGATTGCTATTGATGAGAACACCTTTGCATGCACATTGAGCCAGTAATGGTCGAACTCCTCGAACGACAGCCCGGGTTTAGGCGCCATCAGGACAGCCAGGCGGACGCGATCCGGACGAAGAGACGGAGGAGACGACGCGGAAGAGTCTGTACTCGAGGTCATTCAGAGAGAGCTTACAGTATGCACGAGGTCTGCCAGCGTGGGCTCGCCGTCTCTCGAGTATGACGTGGAACTTATATACCGTTAGCACGCTAGCAGCCCGTGGGCGTCGCTCGATTCCACCTCAGATCCCACGTCTACGCGCCTCGGTGCAGATCCTCCGTCCGTTTGTGACCCCATTTTCTAGACGAGGTACGAGAACTCGACTTTGCGAGTAGTTTGAATGACTGTTCAGCATGCCATGTAAACGACTACAAAACACATGGATGGGCAAATTAATATTCTTCCACGAAGTTTAAGCCATTGTGCTCGGCTACAAATCTTCAATCCCTCTCATGTACCGCTTTGTAATGAAGCACCTATATATTCTCTTCAACAGTACAGTAAAATACAGTAGTGTTGCATGCCGATATAGAATATAGGCTGAACGTTAGTTAGCAGAGTGCGCTGGACCGGAAAGAGGCAGCATTGCGGGCTTCTTCAACCTCCTTATGCCCACGTCCCTTCCCTCGCAAAAGGATAATCGATCCGTTCAATCAGAGTTCCAGCCAGACATCACCTCGTCCAACGAACGCATTGTCCACCCAGATCCTAAGGTGGTCGACATTTGCGTCCCTGTGGCGTGCAAAAGCTCCTTGATCCCTCGCTCCAATGCCCTCGCGTCCGTGGTCCCCTCGGGGGAGGGCATGGAAGTGCATTGATCGTGGAATGATCGAGCGAGGTTTTTGAGGACAACTAGAACGGTGGAAACCGGCACGCTATTCCGTTGAAGATACCATGACAAATGACGCGAAGCTGGCCCCTCCGTGGGCGACTCCGTATCCCCTGTGATCCCCTCTCCTCGTGCGTACCGCGAAATGAACGACTGGAAGACGTCCGTGGAGCGGATGGCCTCCAACTTGGTGTCGAGCATATGTAAAGTGCCGACCAACGTGTTTTCCCGTATCAGAGGAGGACGAGGATTGTTTTCGGTCCGTCCGCTGAATCTGCGATCATAGATCTTGCTGTAGAAGTCCGCAGCAAAACGAAGGTCTTGCAGTCGGATCGAAAAGTAAGCTGATTCAGACGATATGGCGCGCAAATGGAAGACGGAGAGGTGCGATTGAAGGGTTTGGGGCTTGTCCTGGACGATGCTATCGAGTAGAGCAGCATGGCAATAGGATTGGAAACGTCGCTCCTCCGGTGTCTCCCCGTCATCCTTACATAGACGATCGGCGAAAGCAAGGAATAGCGGGTCGTTGGAAGAGGAGGCGATGAAGTGGTGTAGATCGCTTGCCGGGTGCGCCTTGGCATCCGTCGCCCTAGGAAAGTCGAGCGTGGCTGCATCACCCGTGGAAGAGCCAGAACGCACGAATAGACTCCGACTGCCCTTGGGATCCTCCATGTAGCTCAAAAACGCCGTCCGACGCTTCACGAATAACGTCTGACTACGCAGCAGGCATTCCTTGTGACGCGCCGAATTGGAGACGTCCAGGTAGAAAGGCCAGTACCGAGGAGTGTCCACCCTGATCGAAACGAGCTTCTCGACCTCTGGAACAAGGGTTGGCGCAATCAGCTGAACATTACCGACCTCTTTGCCATCCTTGATCTTGATCTTCACTGGGACATAAACGATCTCCCGTGAATCGATATCCCGGGCCACGAGACATCTTGGTTCTACGGCAAGGACCCAGAGATGGCGATAGGCTTGCAGGTAACTCTTGTTGTCGGACGAAACGTGAGCAAATCGTGGGTAGAAGGCAGCGATCATGCAGGCTATCGCCGCGTCCGAGGTCCCAAGTGTATAGCGACCACCGCCAAGGAAGAGAAGGCCAATGGACATGTGGTTCGCAACATGAGATCCATAGCGTATTGGATGGTTGTACATGCCGTAAGCATAGCGTAAGCGTCGAAGGCAATTGATTTCTCCCGTTCCTGCCATGACCATGGTGAGGCTGACGGAGATGAGGTTGAGACCTTCTCTGATTGCAGAACGCTTGATACGATGGTCATACGCCATACCTAAGGATAAATTGGCGATAGACAGTTGAAAATGCGGATGATCACGCACTGTTCGTGTATGCCAGTTGACTAAACATGTCGTAGTATTGGATCAAAAGCAGGTAAGCTTCCTCGCGGGCCGTCCCGGCGTATTTCAACGCTATCGCGAAACAGGAACCAGCCAGGATGTTGTAGTATGCCAGCTCAAAGCCGTCGTCCACCTGTTTCCCCCGGAACCGCGCATCCATGGCAGCCTTCACAGCATTGGGCAGCTGGCTCATAAGCCATGCCTTGGTTGGCTGAATGGCGTTCCACATAATGATTCCGCGGGACATTGCTCTGAGCGTGAGGAAGCTGGGCTGAATCTGATAGATAGCTTCGAGGGTCTCGGGGATCGTGAGCATGTCGGCGACGTCTTGGCGGTCGGTCCGCAAATACATGAGGCCCAGAGCCAACGTAGCAGCTGGCGATGTGAGATTGACGTCAAACGTCGGACGGATGGGTTTTCCATTATCCATCAAGCCGGGTTCCCCGTGGATGAGGAGACGTAACCGGTTTTGAATCACGAGGTCGGCGGGGATAGAAGATCCTTTCCCAAGAAAGACCATACCGCAGGCTAGGGCAGCGGAGAGGGTGTAGGCTTCTCGGTACTCGTTGCTGATATCAGGCTGATAAAGGTCCCGCCTACTGATTTGGTTGAGGCATACCTCTGCCATCCGGCGGTGTCTTGTCCCTAAGTAGAGAAGGCCGATTCCCATCAGACCAGCCGATTGCGTGATAAGGGGAACATTGAGGTCGACATCGGGCGTGGGGAGTAAAGCAGGGGTATGGACGGCGATGAGCTTGGTGACGTGTCGATTGCTGTTCCCCAGATTCGCCGCTGCAAGGCCAAGAAGTACGCCGATGGACGTCATGTCGTGCTTTGGAGTGAGATAACCGAATGTGTGCCAAGTGAGCATTTCCCGCAGGTGACCTGTGAGCCCGAGTGCGTAGAGGAAGCCAGCATGTTCTGGTGTCAACTCGCTAGGCTTGTTAAACTTGATCCAAGAGCTTTCCACCGATTGGGCTTGTGTGGAGATACGAAGACCAGCGGCTACTCCGTTGTGGAACTCGCCCCAGTTCATACAGTCTTGTGGGATCTTGCCAGCTTCTGGGGAGAGAAGTAGATTCCCCGGCTGAACGCGCACTGAAAACTCGAACTTCGGAATTGCAAAAGATTCTTTTGCGACCGTCGGAATGGAACCAAACGTGAAGATCGCGCGGCCTAACGGAAGGGCGAGAGTCCGTTCCGCCATTCTGATCACTTGATGCTGCTGCTCCCGTAGTTGTTCCGCTTCACTATCGAGTGTGAAATGTCAACCGTACGAGATAGTCAGATGATACTGGAAGGCGCACTTCAGCTCTGGCCTATCGATGGCACGTATATGCGGGACAATTGATGAACACAACATGCGAGCGATCTCTTCCAGTCTTCGATCCTGTCCGAAGCGTATTCGGGTGAAGTCGTTCGTATCAAGCTCTACGCCGGTGGTCTTGGTAGGGTCCTTAGAAACCACACGGTGGACATCTTCCACCAATTGACGACATGTCTTCCGCGGGGTTGACGAATGCTAACAAATCACAGTCATGCTCAACGCACTCTCCAAGCAGGAAAAGGGATGTCTTACCAAAATATCTCGCACGGGGCGGTACCCATTGATGGTAGAGACTGCCGGCTTGGAGCTAAAGCCTTCTGCCAAGTCGTTCCTCCCGATGAGCCTGTATATCGGCACGGACCAGTCACCACCAGGGGAGAGCTGAGCGGTTCGTAGCGTCTCTCGCAGGGGGGCAGACACGCCAAGGGAGAGATTCTGCAGAATGGCTGTCGTAATTCCAGCTTCCTCCATGGCACGCAAACCTGCTTCTGCGCGCCGACGAACGTCGTTCGGTTTATTATCGGTCAAAGCCATGTAGACCTTGTTCAAGGCTTCCAGATGGACGAGCGGTTCCTGAAGACCGAACACGAAAGCGGCCGGATATCCATACAACACATGTAAGGACGAACTTTCTCTCCAAGGTAAAGACCACTCCGGATTATTGATCCGCCCGTAGAGAATACTTGACATGTCAACGGGCCACAACGGAAGTCTGTCATCGATATATTCGGGCACTCAAAGTTGATGAGGAATTAGCACTTCACACAGCGTAAAACATGGGACCATCTCACGTACCCGTCACTTGAGAGTTTGGCCACGCTTGCATAGCAGTCGGGCAAAACCGCTTCCAGTAGTCCGCCCATTCCGGACGTACAACCAGTGCGAGCCGGCAGATCAGTGGTGCGAGCCGGGGAAGTCCCTCGTAGCTAGGGAGGAAAACACGCTTCTCTTCCGCGACGAGATGTAGCGCATGCAACGCAGCGCCAACGAGGGAATGCGGCTTGTCCGTGGGCTTTCGCCAAGGGGAGCAGCGGCGTCTATTAGGGAGCTTCAGGTTCCGGAGGATGGGATCCTCTCGAAACTTGTCAAATGATTCAGTTGCGGCTAGTTGAGTCCAAGCATCATCTTCCAGACGTGATTCAACGGGCTCGTCTGTTTCCAGGCCTAGTGTTTGCAGCAAACTAGTGACGAGGACGTCGAATTCGACGCCAACGATGAACGCAAAGTCCCTTGTAGCCCATTGGGATAAGAACATCCAATGGAGTGTAAGGAACATGTCTGGCGGCAGAAGGAATGAGAGCATGACGAGGCAGTCGCAGACCAGATGGTCCCTAGGGATCAAATCTAGAGAGGCGCGAACTGTGGAGCCGTCCGAAAGCTCCAGCGACACAGACGAGTATACAGCATGAGCTAGTCCCACTATATGCGACCCGTTCGGCTTCTTGATGAAGCGGCCTTGACGGATGACTGGCATCTTCATGGCAAGGGGTAGCTCGAACATGCCGTGGATGAGCAGGCAGAGGGTACCATCGGGCTTGAGAATCAGGAGATCCGGCACGAAGTCGCGAGTCCCGCGGATCGTTGTGATGGCAAGCGCAGGGAGGTGCTTCACAGGCTTGACACCTAATGTGGAATCTTCCAGCCTTTCAATAGCGAATACGAGCAGTGTCGACGTTGCGCGAGAACAGATGCCTAGGAGAGATCGAGTGCTCTTGCCATCCCATCGTTCATCAAACGCGGCAACGGATATGCTTGCGTGAGCAATGATCCTAACCGCATCGTTAGTGGGTCTGGACAGAAATAGAGCCAATGACTTACGCGGCTTCGGGTAAGGTCTCTTCGTAGAGCTTCTCTGCCCAGAATTGGGATTGCATGCGCATCTCCTCGGCTGGATCAGGGACATCGTCGAGGTTGACGGGCTCATTCCCTCTCGCGGCGTTCACATCCAATTTACCAGAAGGGTCTAGTTTGAGGCGTAAAGGTAGATTCAATTGCGACTGGGGAACAGTTCCACCCACAACGCCGGCCATCAGCTCCTCCATTGTTGTAGTCGTCGTGAGAGTCGGGGCTAAGCCGGGGACGGCGGATGATCGTTTCGAATCTTGGCGCCCCGGAGATAAATGCAGACCATCGGCTGCGTTAGACTGTCGAAGGTGTGCAGACGTATTTCCAGACATGGACGATCGTTTTGCATGATGAGCATGCATGGTCGGACGAGCGGTTGATTTTGATGAGCGAGGAGGCGGAGGCGCATAGACGTATCGCCAGACGGCGATGCGATTCAGCTCGGCATTGACGGTAACGATGAGCTTGTCGGTCAAATTCCAGGCACGTTGAGAGACCCAGATGACGCGCTCAGCTGGAGGGAAAGAGACAGGTTCAGAGTAGTAGTCGGGCTGAAGCTGCAAGGGGACACCGTCAGTGTCGCCTTTGATGTGGCTGGTGAGACCGACAGCAGCAGGTTCGGAGAAGGGGCTGGTGAGGGTAAAGATTGTGGCGATGCCAGCTTCTCCGGACTCCCTAATTTCTTCTAGCTCCCAGCTTTCGACGACGCGCTGAATGAGGACGCCATGGGGCTCGACTGGCCATGCTCGCTGAACGAGGAACGGGAGGTTAAGGGTGTATTCGGAACCGTTTGCGATGTAAATCTTGGCCTGCCCGCGGACGAATACGAACACTGCTTTGAGACGTTCTTGGTGGTCTCCATCGGGTTTCTTGTCCAAACGAGCCCGGGTAAAGGCACCGAAAGTGGGGCGGTCGCTGGGATCGACGTCCAAGGGGAACTTTTCTGAGTGGTCTTCTCTGTAGTAGGCTGGGGTGGAGGGGGTGGAGGTGTGGACGAGACTGGACTGATAGAGCGAGCCAATGCAGGCCCACTGGATGGGATCGTGGAAGGACCACTTTTTGTGGAGGACGCCGCCCTGGGTCAAAGTGAGAGTGAAGGAGTCCCATGCGAGGACCTGGTCTCCAGTTGCGCCGTCGCCGCCGGGGGGGTAGTGAAGCTGTTGAAGGGCGCCGTGGTGGTTGCCGCGAGCGGCGCGGAGGGTGTTGCGGATGGAACGGAGGAGTGGAGAATGGGGATGAGAGAGGGAGGATTGTGGAGGAGCGTTGCGGGCAAAGTAAGGGGGAGGGGAGAGACGGAAGGCGAGGGGAATGGGAATGGGCGGAAGATGAGAGTGGGCCATGGCGGGGGGACAGAGCAGCGCACCAGTCGCTCAGCGCTCAGCAGTGGCACTGGGACCCAGAGGCTTGCCCTGCGCAGGCGCTCAAGTTCGCGGGGCGCGTCGCGGGCGCTTAGAAGTCACGAGGACAAGCACTGCAACTTGAAGGATTGCAACGCGCTACGCGAGCCGGCAGCGGGCAGCAAGAAGCCGGACAACTCTCCCAGCCCACTCCCGCTGCCACCAGCTCAGACCGCGCCAGCCCACAAGATGACCGGTCTCCCTCCCCCACGCCTCCCATGGCCAGCCCAGACGACTTCCGCAACAGAACCCTTGCTAGGCTCGACACTATCCGCGCTCACCTCCAGACCGCCCCCCGCACCTACCGCCTCAAGAACAAGGTCTGCATAGTCACCGGCGTCGGGTCTCTCAAAGGCATCGGGTCCGTCCTCTCCTTCCTCTCCTTCCTCCCACCCCTCTTGTGCTGACCACCTTCTCACCTATAGCCGTGCCACCGCCCTCTCGTTCGCCCACGAAGGTCAACCACTCACATAACCTCCGTGCCTGTGCCTTCCTCCCTCACCTTTCAATCCTCCTCCCAGGCGCCCGTCGCCTCTACCTCACAGACTACGATCCCACTAACCTCCCTGACCTCAAGTCAACAATCAACAACGCTTATCCTGACGTGAAGGTGGGCCCCTCCTCCCCCAGCTCAGCCCATTATCCAACCTTGCCACATCCCTCAAGGTCACACTCCAACAAGCCGATGCCGCCGACGAGGATGCCGTCGCCCGCCTCTGCAAGCAAGCTCTTCATGACGAAGGCCGTCTCGACGTCTTCTTTGCAAACGTATATACCCTCCACCTCTCCCACCATTCCATTCCATCTCACCTCAGATAAGGCTGGTATCGGTCCCTTCGCTTTGATCGACGACCTCGGATCCAAGGACTTCATGGAGACCATGCGCGTCAATTCCCTTTCGTAAGCGCTGCAGACACTATGCCCTCACTATCCAATTAACTAACACACAAAAGGTGCTTCCTTGCCGTAAAGTACGCGTCCGCAGCCATGAAACAACCCAACCCTTCCCGCGGCAAAGACCATGGTGGAGGCAGCATCATTCTCACCGCGTCTGGTAGCCTCTCTCCGCCATCTCTGTTCCTCGATAAACCAGTCTAATCCACCTCTACCTAGTTGCTGGTCTTCGCTCCGGAGCAGGGTCGGTAGATTGTAAGTCCCATCCCCAATGCCTATCCACGTCATGCTTACGCCCCGAAAGACAGCGCAAGCAAGGCTGCGTGAGTCACCCGCTTCACGCCTTGCCAACTCAACTTACCTGGCAACTCGACAGTGTGAATAGCATTGCTCAGACTGCGGTTTATCAGCTACAGAAAACGGACGTCCGTGTCAACACCATCTGTCCTGGTCTCATCGACACAGGCATGACTGCCAGCTTGTTCGAAACTGCCCGGGCGAGGGGGGTCGAAGGCAAGATTGGCCAGCTTAACCCTCTGGGACGTTATGGTCTTCCACAAGGTCTGTCGGTGATGAAGACCATAGTGGCGAATTGCTGAAGTTCATTCGCATGCTCAGAAATCGCAAATGTTGCGTTGTTCCTGGCATCCGACGAATCAAGCTATGTCAATGGACAGGCTTGGGCTGTAGATGGTGGCCTGTCGAGTTCGCACCCTGTAATTCCAGGTAAATGGCACTAGACTAACTAGGCTCTCGCGTCCTCAGTAGCTGTGCCTCGCGTAGGGGCTGAAGCTCTACCTGTGTATTCTGTGAAAGACTGCCTCTTTTGACGAATCCTTGTTCAAGTTGTTGTAGATGCCACCAGGTATAAACGACCAGCTATGAGATTGTTGCGTCACAGGCGAAAGAAGTACCAACTTTGCGCTGGTGGTGATAAGTGAGATCTGGGTACAGACTAATGGTGCGGCGAGGGCGGTTGGTGGTTGCACGATGCGGCTTAACGGGCGCTTGTGCACTGGGAGACGAGAGAATTAGGGCGGACTCCAAAGTTGTCATACAAACAGCCCAGTCGCCGATGCTCCGGTTCGCGGTGTGTGCTGCACTCCTTGCCATTAGCAGTACCTGCAGCAAGAACTACAATCGTGGTCACCGTGAACAACACACAGTTACAAGTGAATCAGCTCATAAGCTCTAATCCGAGCCCCACGTACCGCTGCCGTCCACATCATGGCCCCTAGCCTTGCTGCCGGCATATGCAGAGAAGTTTGCAAGCTCAAGCAGACTGGCGCACAAAGGTTAACTCGCCTGTTCACATCGAGTGATCGATGTCTGGACGCTGGTAAGACTGCCAACGAAGGGTGAGCACTTCGCCTTCTGCAAGGGGCCGCTACTGACTGGGCCTACATAAACATTTGGTGCGAATCCTGGAGTTTGAAGTTCCCATTACAACAGGGCAAGCGAAGAAGCACCGCCTCGCTTCGTATTGTCCCAGCCCCGGGTCAAGCCTGTCGATACGCGGATCCAGGCCCGCGACGACAGTGGTCGAGTGCGTCCAACTATCATCTTCACCGTTAGAGCTTATGCCTTCATTCAAGTTAAAAGACAGAACAGAACGCTCAATACCAAGGTCGCCGCAAAGTATCGTTGACCTTACGGCTCTCGGTCATGGTTGGTCTGCGTTCCTCTTTCGAACCTTTGTTGGACGGAAAGTAGGCTCCTGTAAGTTGACCTCAGACCTTAGTCTCAGTATTCTTTCCACAGATTGTGCTACCCGCGTGCTCTGCGCGTGTGCTCATTTCCGCTTCTGTGACAGTCGCTTCACGGCATGCAAGCGGCATATCCGGTGCGCCCATCCATATATGAATCTACGTTCTCCCGGAACCCATAGTCAGCTCGTATGCGCTCGGCGCGGAGACACATGGCCGTTCCCCATAGCTGAAAGGGGCCCAGACGACTGTTGACCGATTACGTGGTCGGAGAATCTTCCATTCTCATGGTATGTAACCAGGAACTGGCTGAGTCACTCGGACAGGCCTCTGGATACAGTCCATGACATGGAAGACTCTCCGATGGACATGGGTCAGTCAGGGTCTTCTTCTCCCAAGATATGAGAGACGGCAGAGAGCAGAGGAAATGTACCCAGTTCTCACTGACAATCTCAGAGACCGCGAGCTCCCAGCGAAGAGAGAGATTTCGTCAACGTACCCTCCTGAACTAGCCACCTTCTGTGCTGCCATGCCGAGCAATCCAACAGGGGTACCAGTCAATTGCCGCAGGCTGGGATAGAGGATCTCGACGCTGTTCGTCCCGAATGGCGACGCCAGAGAAGGCAAATTTGGTGACTAGGCGTAGTCCAGGGGAGGCGCAAGGAGGGAAAGACTGACAGATCGACTTGAGCGGTGTCATTCAAGGTATTTATACGATCTTTTCGCTTTCAAATATTATCGATGAAGGTCCTGTCACACAGATATCTTGTTTGGTGAACATTAAGCAGTTTATTGCCTTGCGAAGCTCTGGCTGCATTCATGTCGTTTCCATTCATTCCGGGATTTTCAGTCGGCGGCGGACGCTCGCGATCGTCCAGACGTCCATGACTTGCAAGGGGAGGTACTAGTACTGCGGGCCATATGCGAGAATCTAATGTCCGACCAGATTGGAGGTCCGCCCCGTGTAATGTTCTGTGTCCTCCAGGCGTGGTCAACCGCTCCGCCACCAGCGTATCCGGCCATCTGGCCTACTCCTGCATATCCCCTTCTCTCGAGTCCTGCTCCGTTGTCACTTCTTAGGAGCTTGTCATAATTGTACCCTTCAACTTGTTCCGTGATGAAGCTCATGAAGTTTTGCCTCCTCAAGTATCTATCCACATCAAGGTGTTATTCTGGCAAGCCCCTGTTCAAGGCTGCTCAACCAACTCAGGAAAGAGGGGAGGGGTGAATGCAAAGAGCTACTCGGACAGCCTCCGTGAGCAGTTCATTGACTTATCCTCGTTGCAGCCGATCGTCCGTCAACGTGACGGGGCGGACTCGCCACCTCCGCTTGCCTCACACTCCCCCGTGCCCTTGAGCATGCTTATAGAATACTCCTCATGCCACGGACAATCTCGATTGGTAGTCTCACTCCATGGGCTCTTACTCGCAGCTATTCTGGGGCTTTTGGTGACTCGACCTTCCAAGCCCTCCATCTGTAATATCGCCCTCAGATGCTGGTAGACATGCGAGGTCGATCTGCGTTGTCTCGTTATGTATGAAAGGGTTATGGCCTGATTCAGCCAACGACGGTAACGTTGCGGTTAATCTTTGCATTCATGACCTCTAATTCTTTTCTACTGTCTTCTTTTCCTCACCGCTAATATAAGCCCCCTGCCTGCGCCTCACGACAATAGCATGAAAAGAACCAGCTGGACGTTGGATGAATTGTTATTCGCAACGGATACCCGTATCCGTAGTCCGATACTCTAGTCGGATGCTCCACACCATAATAGGGTCTCCGTTGAAGCTGGGTTGTAGTCAGGGCCGCGCAATGATCTCGGAGCCATAAACGCTGGGCGCATTGTTAGCCATTGAGCGACCGACCAGCCATTAACGGCCTCCATTCGCTCAAGTTCCTCTCAATTCCGCATCTTCAGCATGGGATTTAGTAGGATAAATTATTGCACTACGTTGCCCCGCGACCTAATTACAAGTGCTGGTCGCGAGTGGGCCGTGAATGCAGCATGCGTAGTGTCCAAATACCACACGGAACGGACGTGTTCTGGCAGAGAACTAGTGGTGTGAAAAGCAAGCATGCGTACTCGCAAGGTTAGAATATTAATCCGATCACGATCATGACGGCCTCCTTGCGTTGTTCGTCCCGGTGTAATTGTGATGATGAAAGGCGAAAGGCGTCCCCGTGTACACCTCATGGACCCATATTTAATTGACGAACTTAAGACAACCGAAGGCAGCGCGATTCCGAGTACTGGTGCACCTGAGACTTTTTTTTCAGGACTCTTCTCATGATCAAGCTCTGTCAACCCAGGGTCAACCTTCCACCGGCACGTCCTAGAACGGCAGATGCACGATCGTAAAGCTCTTGTGGCTGTCAACCCGACAGACCTGACGTAGCGAGAACAGAGCATGGCAAAAATAGTATTTAAAAAGGGGGGAACCTTTGAATCATATCTTTCACTACCACCACACAACCCACAGCCCAAACGAAACATCCTCGTGTTGTGACGACGAACATGTGCTGTTGGAATACGGATTTTTAGCAAGCGAGCGTTTGCTCGCCGCAACTCTCCGACGTGCGATACCGCGCACGATTGTACATTTCGTACTCATCCGTTTGCCTCTGTACCACGACGACCGGTAAGTACAGGACAACCGGAAATACACTCGCTTTCGCTGCCTTGTCGACCTCCTGCCCATTTTTCCAACATGTGCTGCATGCAATCACTTGCTATTGCCACAAAGAGACAGGAATACACAGACATCCCCAAAAGCTAACAGGACCAGACATCGCTGACGTTCAGGCAAAAAGCCCCTTGCGATCTTCTTTACGCTGTCAATGAAACGTTCTTTAATCTGCTGTGGTCCAGAAATCGAAGTATGTACCACCCGAGTACCGTGGCTGAGGCCGAGGCACAGCCTAAACAGACGTTCACAAGCTTCATCTCCGTGGAAAGGGTAGTCCGCACCAAGCCTGTACGCGGCGGCGAAGCCTGAGGTCACGGCTAGCTCGTGCATGTTCAGCACTGCAAGGAAAAGGTTCAACGTAAGAAAGAGCCTATCATACAAGGGGATACGCACCTGACCATGCTCCAGCGTAACTGCAGCGAGAGTGAGTTAATGTACACCTCCTATACAACACCAAGCACTTACTGTGTGTTGTGCTTCCCGTTGATGAACATCATCCATGGCACGACAGCAGCATAGTGCTGCCAACGATGACTCTGCTGCTTCCACCATTTCTCATGAATCCGCTTCTCCTCAGCGATCTCCTTCCAGGTCCATAACTCCTGACTGCCATCTCTGTCGAGGAAGATCGTTTGAAAGACATGCTTGTGCAGCGGAGGTTCCGGCACACGCGCCACGTGTTTTCCACTTCTACTAGCCATCCGTTCCACTTCCCCGACTGAGTCTTCATGTGCCCCCCGTACATGGTTGGGGAGAAGCTCGCTCGCCGAGATGGAACCAGTAAGCTTCTCGTCACGGAACTGAGGCTGGTAGTGAGTGAGGTCGAAACTCATTTCGATCTTCGAACGGTCTTCGGCATACTGCATCGTATAATAAAGAGGCCTGAAGTTGCTGGAAGCGAATTCGAAAGTCTTCTCCATGCTCTTCCTTTGTTGAGCATTACCGGCCGCAGTCAACGGGGCGTTGAAGTCAGGGCTGTACCGGGTCTCGTAATACTAGAGAACACTGGTGAGAAAGAAGGTTGCGTGTTGTATGCTCTTGAACACGCACCTTGTCCATGTAAGTGAGATCGCTGTGGGTGATCGTAACATCGTAAAGGTATTTGACTTTGCCCAGGACTAGTTTCTCCTTCCATGTTGCCTCTTTGCCTAGTAGACTGAGCGCAGAGTCAGCGTCAACCGCAAGGATGAGCTCATCGAAGGTGGCAAGCTGTGGATCGCTCTTGATGCAGTTGAGGGACGTCTGGAACTCTACTTGCACGGGCCCGTCCACCTTCGCGTCGCGTGATAAAACACGAAGGACTTCATGGTGAAGTTTAAACTGCACGTTCCCGTGGGATTCAATATCTTCCTTCCACGCCTGATAGACATCACGGAGCTGCGCCTCAGGTTAGTTCCCAGGAACGCGACATCATAAAGACAACTTGTTCCACCTTCGGAAAGGCAAGCATGGTAGGTATACTAGCTAGCAAGCTCTTCTCGTCGAATTCAAACAGTTTCATGCTCGGATCTAAAAAGACGCGCTCCTGTGAAGACGATCTTAAACAAACACGAAACATATGTAATAGGAATACCGACGAGTATGGCCGAAGAGATATACGGCGTTTGATTCCCCGTCCCGAAGAATAGAGCCACGAGGGGGTACACCATCCTTTCCCCAAAGCCCGAGGAGAAGTTGAACATGCGGAGCATCGCGTGGACGGGGATTATAGCGAAGACAGGCTCGAGAGCCTTGATGATGGAAAGAGCACGTCCAAACTTGGCGATATCCTTCTGGTACTCCGCAACAAGTTTGGAGGCAAAGACGTTGGACCAGAAGTAATCTCCTTTCCCAAAACTGATCCTGAGTTTGGTCAGAGTGAGGTGGGCATGACAGACGGTTGGAGATGCACGCACTGCATGCCAACTTCTGTTGCCTCAAAACCCAGGTTCCTGAACATACGAAGGGAATTGGCGAACGCGGGGCTACAGCCCTGGACGCCGTCGTTGATATAGGTGGCGCCATACTTCGATGGGTCGATATCGATGGAGGTGGCCATCCCTCCAGGGACGAGCTCCTTGTCGAACACGGTCACGATGAACTTGACTGGGTGCTTGCTGAGAGCATAAGCGGCAGCCATGCCGGACCCGCCAGCACCGATGATGCAGACGCGCTTGGGAGGGGAGGGGGAGGGAGACATGGTGGAAGTCGATGGGCAGGACGGATACGGCTCCTCTGGCAGCGCTATTGCCCTCCAAACACCCTCACAGTTTGTTTGTGACGAAGGTCGCGATCCGAAGCGGGAGGTCGTCATGGCCCATCCCAATCTGTGCGTCACGTGGAACCTCCTCGTAACCTCGGTATGCCAGCTTGAGAACAATCAACGGTCCAGCCCCATCGACATTGACCTTGAAGCCAAATACATATAACATCATGGGTGTGTGCTATTGACAGTTTTTCAGTGCAAATGTCAGACACTGTCAGAACTAACGACCACGAGGTAACCAAGGGAGCCAAGGGCAGAGACTGAGGCGCATCTTACTTGATCTCGAGAAGTTTGACCTCTAGGGGGACGTCAGAGGAGGACGTAGTCGAAATTTTAACAACACACCAAAGGTCAAGGTCGAGTTGGCGGGAATGCCCGATACCGCTTGACTGCCATATCCCATAGGAGCAGAGATCGTTAACAATCTCTCACCACCAACCTGCATTCCCGCAACGCCAACATCCCAACCTATGAAAACATGTAAACTCTGCAACAGACATTGAAGCCACGCAAGACCACCTACCCTTTATGACCTTGCCTTTGCCAAGACGGAATTTGAACTAATCAACTAAGTAAGCATCACAGGATTGGCGTACGAAGTTGGTCACTCACAGGTGTCCCCTTGACATTCTGGTCGAATATCTTGCCATTCTGCAGTTTCCCGACATACCGCATCGAGACCGTGTTCCCAGACTTGGCCGGTGGACCAGTGCCCACTTTATGGTCGACAACCACCACGCCACCTTGGAGCGTCTTGGGCGCACTACCCTTGACCTTCTCTTTCTTCTCCTTCTTGTCGCCCTTCGTCTTGTCCGATTTCTCTGGTGTGGGGGCGTCGACTGCCTCTCCATTGGTACCCTTCAGCTTTTTAAGCTTCTTCTTCTGCGACTTGGAAAGCTTTTCGTCGGGTTCTGCCCCTCGTTCCTGGGTGTCCATGGCGTCGGACTCACGAGGGCGCTTCTTTGAGTCCTTCGTGGGTGGTTCCTTTTCTTCGACGATCTCCTCAAATCGTCTGCAAAGATTAAGATTTCAGAGGCAGTCCAAGGTTCATTCGCATCATACGCACCCCTCACCGTCGCTTGGGATGTCAAGCTCGTCAGGATTAATCTCGACGTCAGAGCTCACATCTCGCAGGTCAAAGTCATCCTCAGACTCCTCGTCGCTATAAGGATCCTGGTCTGGGGGTCGCTGATCTGGAACGGTGGCACTGAGGTTCAGTCACCAAGCGCAAAAAAGTGGCTGATGACCACGGACCGATATAGTTGCCAGTCAGATGAACAGTGCTGCTAAACTTGAGCGTGGAACAGAGCAAGGGGAGAGCGCATGGACTGACTTTTTGCCGACGACCTCGAACAGATACTCGTCGTCTTCACTCAGGATAACATCGACGGTGGTTTGCTCGACCTATACGAGGGAACGTTGGAACAGCCCGTTGCAAACGGCGAGAATAAGCACGCACCTTGCCAAACGTGAGAGAGCACAGGACGGCGGTAGAGAGCTCTTCGGGCTTTTCGGATTCCTCGTCGTCTTCATCGTCTTCCTCATCGCCGGCACCTGCGCCTGGTGTGTGATATGTGAGCTTGACGGTGGTGCGGCTGCTCTCGTCGGCAATTTGGTCGCCAAGGGCGACATTGGTGATCCTGAGGTCGGCAGGAGGGGTAATGACGGTGGGCTCGCCAGGAGTGACGGTGAGACTCCTGCACGACGCAGGGTTGCAGCCACGGTCAGATTGCCGAGTGACGCGTGAAGGAATGCGAAAACAGACCAGAGCGCGACTGCAACGGCCATCTTTTCTTTTCTCCACGCAGCTGGACGCGGGCAGTTGGAGACTCGAGTCTGAGAGCGCAGAGCTGCAGCCTGCCACTGGCCAGGCGCCCGAACGCGTCCTCAAAAATTCTGCGCGTGACTCTGGCACGTGACCAGCCCTCCTCGCCGTGCTCGCGGGTGGTCGACCTACTGCTGCGGCAGCCTGAGTCAGGGTGCAGCCTCCTCACTCTGAGCCAAGTGCAAGCCTGAGCCCGTCCCGTCTCTGACCGGCTCTATCATGGTGTGTGTCCCGCCCCTCAGCGGCTAGCCCCACACCAATCCTCATTTCCCCCCCTCATCCTCCCTAGTCCAACGTTCTACGCCCATACCTTGCCGCCGTCCGGTCCACTCTCACCGCTGCGCTCACTCTGGAGGACTTCTCATCTCAAGTATGCGTTTCTCTTGACGTAGGCATGGCTCTTCCGTATTCATCATGCCCCAGGTTGTAGAACGGCACAACAAACCCGAGGTTGAGGCCGCGTACGTGAACATGCACCGCTGCCCCCGTACGCAACCCACCTGACGCCTGATGCTTGTAGTGCCTCGAAGGAAGTCCTCTTGAACCCGCTCACCATATCACGAAATGAGAACGAGCGCGTCCTCTTCGAGCCTTCTGTCAATTCCGTCCGGATAAGCATCAAGATCAAACAAGCAGACGAGATTGAACGGATACTGTGCCACAAGTTTACGCGATTCATGATGCAGCGCGCCGAGAGCTTCATAGTCCTCAGGAGGAAGCCGGTCAAGGTGCGGCTCGCAATTTGTGTTATGCTTCAATGTACCGACCTGAGCCATGCTCTCCAGGGCTACGACATCTCGTTTCTGATCACCAACAACCATACGGACACCATGCTCAAGCACAAGATTGTCGACTTCATCATTCAGTTGCGTCATCCTTGTCCCCGTTGTGCGCTCTCCACTGAACTCCCTGTCTAGGTTCATGGAGGAAGTCGACAAGGAGATCAGCGAGATGAAGCTGAGCCTCAATGCTCGTGCACGTGTGGTCGCCGAGTCGTACTTATCTGCGGTGAGTGTTTTGAGGGCTCGATATAGCATCCCCTTTCTGATGAAACCTGCCATAGTTCAATGTGTAGACTATGCTGGCATTGGCCAAGCGAGAGGTTATTTGTGTGGTCTACGTGAATGGGTCGCAAGATGCGAATCGGCGGGACATGGACTGGGGTAGTGTAAAGTAGAGAAGATGGCAAGGACAATAGTGTAATACCACCAGCTGTACATCCCATACCCTTCGTCCCCCTCACCTGAGTTTGAAGCCTGAAGATCGAGGGACAGGACCGCGTGGGCAGATGTAACGGCAACCTGCAGGTGTACCTTGACCCAGAGGCGCCGAAGCGTGTCCTGCGCTGCTGAGCCTGCCTGTCTGGACTTTGACGACGTCACCCACTGCGGCTGTTTGCCAGCTGCTGCCCTCCGTCCCGACGCATTCCTCCGCCAGCATGCACCTGCTCGTTGTCGCAGCGACGGCTTCCATCGTCCTCGTGGGTACCGTATACTCCGTCGTCTACGGCACATATCTCGACACCTCAGACCCCCTCGTCACCTCCCTCCCGCACCACCTCCACTCGACTCATTACTTCGCATCGAAGAAGAACCCGTTAAACGTCTACTTCACCAAGAACCTCTGGCTCTGGACGACCTCGGCTTTCCTCCTCCAATACACCACCAGTCCAGCCGCTACCCGGAGCCGACGACGCATCCTCCAGTTCGTCCTTGCAACGACCGTATGGCTCGCATTCACCTCCTGGTTCTTCGGCCCACCGATATTTGAACGCCTCACTGCGTCCAGCGGCGGAGAATGCACCCTCCACTTACCCTCAGGCGTAGGCCTTACCATCCCCCAGGAATACTGTTTCACGAGGTCACGCATCTCCATGACCACACACCCGTTTCTTTTTCCTGCAGCTATCCTCATCCCGGACGGCCAGTGGACGGGAATCCCGAGATTGCGCAAAGGCCACGACGTCTCGGGGCACATCTTCCTCCTCACACTCTCCACTATCTTCCTGCTCGATCAGCTTCGCTGGTCGTTTGTAAGACAGTCTAATCGCCTTTGGCCATCCTCTCACAAGGCAGCCGTCGCATTCACCAGTGTCGTTATCGTCGCATCCCTGGTGGCCTTGTGCACGACAAGCCTTTATTTCCACACTCCATTCGAGAAGTTTACAGGCTATGGTGAGTCTGTCTACCGCTGACGTTGACTGTTGTGGTCCTCATCGGCATCCCTGCAAGTCCTGGGCCTTACGAGTGCGGGGCTGGTGCAACTTCCATATTGCCTCTCGGCCTGAGACACCTCTCGCAGGTCAAAGTAAAGCCTTATATTATTTTTGGAATGTCCCTTTTGATAAGCAAGTCTTTAGAATATTCTGCCTTTGCCTTAGCGAGTATACACAACATGCTGAACATAGTGCCAGCTTATGGACACAGGTGCTGGATGCCTCCATCATATACGTTCCACTGCTTCCAGTAACGCATAGTACATGTCTCAATTTTACACATAGAACACACCTGGCTGTAACACGCTGTATATTGCATACATTATCCCTGAAGCAACATCCCCTCTAACATCCCTAGGACAGGGAAGTAATCCGTTCTGTTTGTCCGCCCAGTGCCATCTTGAAATCCATCACTCGTTCAACCATTCAAGGAAGTCGGGGGTGAAGTATGTGAGGATAAGCGTGCAGCCTTGAGGAAAGTGAGTGGAATGTCGCACGTCCGAAGAGGGCATTAAAACATACCTGCTCGAACGAAACTCTCCACCGTTTCAAAAGCCATCGTTCTAAGGTCGTACACTCCGGCGCGCGCACCAGCAACAATCATTGCAAACTCGCCGCTCACTTGGTAGCAGGCAAGGGGATGGTCTGATGCAAGCTCTTTCGCGTCCTGGATGATGTCCAAGTATGGAAGGGCGGGCTTGACCATGATGATATCGGCACCCTCGTTCACATCGCGTTTCTGCAAACCATGTGAGCTGTGGAGACCCAAGGCACTGGAGGCCCGAGCTTACGATGGCACGACGCGCGAGGCCCTTCGCGGTTGGGGGTAACTGGTAACACTTCCTGTCCCCAAACGCAGGCGCACTCCCGGCGGCGTCGCGGAAAGGTCCATATAGCGCACTCGCGAACTTTGCAGAGTATGACATGAGGGTGACCTTGTTGCCGTAACCGTTGTCGATGAGTGCACGCTTGATGGTCTTGATGCGACCGTCCATCATGTCGCTCGGGGCGACGCAGTGCGCACCAGCGCGGGCGTACGCCAGCGCGACCTCGGCAATGCGTGCGGCAGACGGTGGCTGATCGAGAGTGCCGTCGGGACGGAAGAGACCGCAGTGGCCATGGGAAGTGTACTCGCAGAGGCAGACATCGCACGCAATGTAAAGATCGGGCCATAGGGAGCGTATTTTGCGGATTGCAGCGATGACGGGGCCGTTAGGATCATCAGCGGGGGAGCCGCGCTCATCCTGCGGATGCACGCGCTTCGTACGGCAGCGTGTGGGGGTGGAACGATGAAGTGCGCACCTTGTTGCAGTTGAGAGGAACGCCGAAGAGGATGACGCTGCGAAGACCCTTTTTGACCAGAGGCCCGAGGAAGTTCTCGAGCTTGTTCACACCCCAGCGACATTGACCGGGGAGGCTCGCGATCTCGACGTGGGCATCTGGGTCGTCGGTGATGAATATGGGGTACATGAGCATGTTTTTGGAGAGGGTGCGCTGTGCTTGCCATGAGCGGGACAGGGGGTGCTGGTACCCGCCCTGAAGGATGGAGCTGATGGGCGGTCTGGTGAGTATATAGAAGCGCAAGGGAGGCATGGTACGACTGACGAGATGTCCATGGTTTCGACCTTGAGGGTGGTGCGGAGAGAGGGAGGGGGTGAGGAAGCCAGCGTGGGGGAGGCTGAGGGGCGATAAATGGTTCCTGCGGGTGAGAATGCTACGTGTCGCGAAGAAGGGGGATGAGAGCGAGAGGACTGGCGGCGTGCGGGTGGAGAGCACCCGGGTTCCCGCCTCGGAGCGACGCCTGCGACCCCGAGTCTCGCACTGGCGGCGGGGTTCCACGACGGGCGCTTGTCTTGGACGCTCCGGCTCGGGTCTCCCACTCGCCGTCGCCCGCGTCCCAGCGATGGATAGGTCAAGGATAGGTCCGACCAGCGCCGCCTGCAAACGTGTCCTTCCCTCGCTCACAGTCGGTGGCAGTCAGCTTTCTTCCACGTCGTCGTTTCCTCTCACACCATCCTCTTCTCCAATCCATCCTCTCCAGTTCATACACATCAAGCACTAGCCCCCACAGCCATCCAGCCAGAGTAATTCTCCCAGACACCACTACAATCGTCGATGAGCCTCGCCAGTTGTTCCCCGCTCACTCTCCAACAGCTCGACTTCTAAGTGCCGGAAGGGGAGCAGGCCTTCTGGCAATTCCCCCTCCACACGCTCGCGACCCACCCATATACCTTCCTTTTATATCTATGAAAGTGTACGTCTATTTCGTTACCGTGGAGGTCGCTCATCGTAACATATCTCTCCCCACACAGGGACCCAAGAAGACCAGAATGACACAGACGAGAAGGCCCGGAAGAAGGCCATGAACGAACTTGTTGCGTCCTGGATGGACCGCTTGCAGCTAATCAGTGTCATCGTCCGTCTTTATTGAACACGTCGTTCAGTCTTGATACGCTCATCTTTCCTCTCTAGACAACCTTCTTCGCTGCCATAGAGGCGAAGTTGCTCGGGACAATGGCTCCCGACGACCATGAGCACGACAGCCTTGTCAGCCAGCTAGCGAATGCGACGCTTGCTGGCGCTCTGGTCGTTCATGTCATTGCCGCAATCCTCTCCTTCCTCGCCGCCTTCTTTTTCATTCGATACAAACTCACCATTGCCAAACGCGAGGAACGTAAGGTTGAATCAGGCCTTGCTAGTGAGGCGGCAGGATAGGTCGATCTTCCAAACGGCGGTGGTTCTGCATCGGGAGACGCCACCCGTACGACGACCTCGAGCAGCATGCAGCCAATCTGGTCGTCAGACCCTCATCTCGAACAAGTAAGCCCCTTCCGGCGCGGGCAGCCACCAACGCATTTTCTAGACCACTGTCATTCGCTATGCATGTGGCTCTCTTTGGCCGGCTTTGTCCTGCGCTCGCTGGAGTGCTTTGTCTTGCCTGGTCGAGGCTGGAGATGAGCGGAGGCATCTTTGCGTCAGCATGCATGGCAATTTGCCTTGTTAGTAGCGTAACTGTCGTCTTTTGGCCAGCGTCACCCTCCCACCAATGAGCAAGAGTTGTTCTTCCGAGAATCTCCTCCCCGCGGCCAACCTTGGACTGGACCTTCGAATAACTCTTACTGTACCCTACAGTATTAAACCGGTCCTTCGGAAAGCATGGGTCCTTCGGAAAACCCGCATTTGCCACTATCCCGCTGTTCCCCTGCAACCAAGTTATGTAGTTTGGAGTGTGTTGTATTGTATTATATGTGCTCAAATGCCAAGTCTTGGTCCGCCTTGCGGTCTTCAGTGCCCTAATCACTGTGTTTTTGGGGGCAAAAGTAATGCGACCGTTTTATTGCTCATGATCGACGCAAGCTCCAGCAACCAAACTGAACCCCGGTCCTATAAATGCATTATATGCTTTTGAGAGTATTTGAAGCAGTAGCGCGCAGACAAACGGCGAATGTTTTCTTTCAGTACATGGGTCCTTCGCTCCTTCGGACGGGCGCCAACATGCTGATTTGCCATTTTTGTGCCTCGCGTATATTCGGCTACGCTCGCTTAGATGAAAATAACATTGTATTAGGCAAAATCAAGGTTTCCGAAGGACCCATGCAGGCCCTATAACAGGGAAAATGGAGATGGGATTCGATCTCCTTTGAGTCCCAATGGTACGTCCCAGAATTCTACCCTATAGCAGAAACCAAGTAGCTCATAGATATTATCAACCCCGATTTTGAACAAATAGGCACGGGACAGCACCTGCGGGCAAACAAAATGTTTTCCGAAGGACCGGTTTAATACTGTATACCTTCTGTGTTTATTGGTAGGCACAGTATGACGCATACTATGGCTCCCCGGGAAGTGAAATATTCCACAGGAAGTGAAATTTCGCATTAGGTACTCACGTACTTGACCGGAT
>JAKLMY010000271.1:0-38319 GCA_022814645.1 Ganoderma meredithae | reverse complement strand
AGTATATATTTTTGATTGTTTAAGGACCAATCTAGGACCAGTCATGACCAGTCCTTTATGGTCCTTTAAAATCTGAATACCTAAAGGACCAAGGACCAGGACTAAGACTGGACTACTTAGGACCATCCCTTTGGTCCTGCCCAAACTGGTCCTAGTCTCAGTCTTCAGACTGGTCTTTTATAGTCCTAGTACTGGACCTGACAGCACTATCTACTACTGCACATAAGTTTGCATTACATGATGCAATCTCCAAAGGTTCAAGACAGTCTAATGCTCTCATGTTTTCACTCTTCGGTGCTATGATTGCTCAAAGAGTCTATGCTGTCTTTCCGCCGTAGTCCTCGTTGTCATTCACCATAACCCTCTTCAGCCCCTCGCGGATCTCCTCATCAAAATGGATTGTCACCATTGTGTTGACTGCAATGGTAAGGGGATGCTACATGGGGATGCCATAGATATCGCTATGGCAGCCACTCTGGTTGGTCTTCGAAAGCCCATCATCGACATGTGACCGGTTCAACGCCACGACCACAATGATAATGGTTGGGTAAATGGCCTACGAGCAAGTTGATTTCACACTCGGATACAGAGATGGGTAGCATTGCATCAGGACGTACAATGAGTGGCACAGAGGCGCCATTGATAACAATATTGAATATGTCCCAGAAACTATTGTCGCCCCGATGTGATGGGACGCCAGAGTACTTTTCCGACTGCCAAATGAGGACTGTAGTCTATGTACAGTAAATCAGCTACCTAATTCTTTGAAGTAAAAAATTGATGCAGAGGAAAATCTAAGCTTACCCATAGGGCGCAATAGACCATGCCTGACTCCACAAGTAGGGTGAACAGCTGCTGCATCTGAGTGACCACAAGCCCAGTTTGAACGACATATCGCCTTAGCACCCTGCTTGACTGCCCAAGAAACATTAGCCTCTGCGATATTTGTGCACAAGGAGAAAATGAGACATACCATGTCTTCACTACGACTGCGACTGCGGCAAACAGGTTTGTACTCAGAGTCAAGGCCGTCGCAGCGACACCATATGAAAATCCCTCATACATGTTCCCGTTTCCATCAGCATGGTGGTCCGGTTGCCAATTCCCACTGCCGGTCAAGCCCAGCTTGCAAGCGTAGTTGGTGTCCACGACACCTAGGGCTGTACACCGGAAGCATCAAGTCCAGACGTCCCGAGACAGTTGATGACTTCGATGATACACACCAAGTGTGGATAGAAGCAGCATGGAGCATATCCCCGTAAATATCCTGTTTCTCCTCCAGAGCACGCATGTGCGCCAGCACACAATTGCGTCGCCAAATAGAATCTCCGCGTATAAAAACATCAGTACGGACTACTGGTGAAACGTCAGCGAAGACTCAGATCTATACACATTGATTGTCAGGGTGGCGGTAGGTCCACAACACGGATATTGAGACTTGCTGCTGAAAAGCAAAAACTCATTGCCCATAAATGCGGTGATCATGTTGATAGTTGTGGAGGCAAAAAGAAAAAGTAGGGCGACGCCGAGGACAAGGGTGCCAGTGGGATGATTCCGGTAATTGAGCCATTTCCTGTACGGCGATACTGTTAGTATTCAATCAAGATGGCGCACTCCGGCAAGGGCCCCTTGAGAACTCACTGTACTAGTGCATACATAGAAGCACTGCACAGTAGAATAAATATCCCTAGGTTGTCTATTCAGGTCAGCAAAAATGCTGTCGAGCGTCAGAATGCTCCTTACCATACAAGGTAAATGAGAGTGCAATCACCACGAGCCTTTCTCGAAAGTCAGGAGACATTTTATCCCCAGACCTAGGAGCTAGAACGAGCATTGAGGCCAAGGGCCGATAACCAGTTATCGGGGACATGCAACAAGAGAAAGACGTCGGAGAAAATGAAGGCCGCAGGCGGAGCGATGGTGTACCACTTACGAACATTCATATACCTTGGCGAGGATCAAAGTCTAACAGTACCGTAATTCTGACTCGGTCCCCCTTCGATCTCATAACTGGAAAATTCAAGGGCAGCGTCCATGGCATACACCGTCATGAGTACAATATCCTGTGCTCCCATTGTCATCACAATCACGTCCGCCACAGTATGGTGATCGTGAACGTGTCGAACCAGCATAATGGGCAGTCTGTTGCTTCGAAGGCGATTGGAGTGCTCGTCTCGCCCCACGGGATGAATGGCGTTGCTGCTACAGGACACGTGTCAGCGAGTGGATGCGGGTCTATCTACAAACTCACAGCCGGGAACAGTTCGGGCCAGAGGGCATCATGTTGGGACCTGTGCTCATCGTTGTGTCGACAGAGCAAGACTTTGAGGGCCCCTGGAGCGCAATTGGGAAGCTGCGATCCATTTCTAGCGTGAAGGGGTGGTAGCATGATTGCTCAATGTAACCCGTACGTCTGTCATGCCTTCATGGAACCATCCCTACTACTTGGTGCACGCAGTCAATGGGCTCCTCAGATCTGTCTCCCGCGACCGCCGTCGTTGCTCTGCCCCTGTGCATCCTTCCCCCCCCCCGCTTAGTCAAGTGCGATGGGAAGGACCATCGACGCGCAACACAGTTAGCGCGAACGCGGAACTTGCATAAATCGGACACTCTGCAGGCACTGCCGCCGTGCCACAGGGGAAAAAAAAGGTTGCCTACGTAGCAGTGGATGGCTGGGATATTGCGGCGTGTCTGCTACCATCGATCACGGTGAGCGGTTTTGGTGCATTGCGGATCCAATCCTCCTTGACTGTGCTTCAAAAATAAACCCAGGAATCGAGATTCTACAAACCATCGCAGCGTGTGTGAGGTTACACTGGGATGTTACGACCCGACGTCCGCTGTTCGCTCCCCCACACGGTCAGCATGTCCATATGTAGCAGTTTGCATTTATTGCCTATCAACTCGTTAACACATTGACACTGGCAACGATCGCGCGCGTGGAAGGACATGGCGGGAATTGTAAAGTAACGAAGTGCCACATGTGGGTCCGTAAAGTAGGGGGAAATGTACGTGTTACATTGGGTATGCGATGGGGACGAACATTGCAACAATATTCACACATGCCGAGCAAAAAAGCACGAAGTGCATCGGCAGCAAGCAATGGTATGGTCAAAGCGAATATGACGAAGAATAAGTACGTGAGGTTCGTGAGTTTGTCGCATCGCGACAGGGGGAAGACATCCACTGTCAACGCGTTCGGTTTTCGCAACTAGATGATACAGAACAGTGTAGTAGACAGCGTCTGGGGGTATTGTAATGGAGGGAAGGTCCGTTCGTGGATGCAGGTAATACGTACACCAGATGGCGCTCACTAGACACTACATGTTGGCAACGTGGCAAGAGGGGAGGATCAAACAGAGCACCTCAGGATTACAGCAACGATGCAGGTGCAGAATACTTGGCAGAGTCAGCAGAAGAGGGCGCGGGTGGCTGCGAAGCGGGAGACTCGGAACTGATCGACGCCTTCGAAGCGTCCACGCTGGGGATGGATTGTAGGCTTGACAACGACCTAGCCACGTCCGATGATGTGGCGCTAGAAGATGTTACGACTATAGAGGTGACCGACGCGGACGCAGACGTTGAGCTGCTCTCTCTGCTGGATGATGGCAAAGCGTGTGCGGCCGAGCTCGCGCTGATCGACTTTGCTGCACCCTGCATCGCCGAGATGGATAGCGCCAAATGGTAGTCCGTCTTGACGTCCAACGTCGTCAGGTGAAGCCAAGGGATGGTGTAAGCACCCAACTTGACGGTCGCAGCACTGAAGACGTCGAGCTCGCCGAGCGGGATGATGACGAGGGAGGCCAGCGCGCCCTGGGTGAGGAGCACATTATTGACCGGACCGCTGTTTTGCGTGCTATGTGCGGGAATGACAAAGTTGTCGAACGCTTGGTCGAAGTGCGCGTACGTCTCGCCGTTGACCCCCGAGTCGACCTGCAGGAACGTGATCTCCATGTCGGTGTCGAGCGGGTTCGCGATGTCGAAGTCGATTGTAATCATATTAGTCAGGAGCGTGTCCAGCGTGATATAGGCGTTGATGTGCGTCACGAACGGCGGAACATTCAAACCCACAAGGCTCGTTCCGATCTGCACACCCTCAAGAGCGGGGACCAAGGATGCGAATGGCGAGCTGCTCCCATCACCCTTGATCGAGAGAGGAATAGCGTCGCTCGTCTGCAAGACCTCCGTGAGGAACTCCTGGGCCGTTGTATCGTTTGCGTCGCTCGGTGCGTAGTGGAACTCAGTGGACAGCAGGTTATCCCCTGGCACGAGGTTAAGCGGGTCGATGACGGCGCGGCCGAGCATAACGCCCTTGTAGTAAACCGGAAGTTCGACGTCGACGGTCTGTAGCGAGATATTCGACGGGTTGTTGAGTGTGGTCGTGAGGGGTGACTTGATGAACGCGCCATGGCTGTCAGTACCTCCGCCGGTGATTGTAACGTTACTGAGCGTTGCAGTGTGGTCGAAGGAGTTGATTCCCTTCAAGCTAGTAGTGACGTTGAACGGAATATCGTTGATGGGAACGTCGCCGATGGCGGTGCGCGCGACGACGTCTGCGGATCCCTTCAGTGTGAATGATACACCCGTTGTGTCCGTGACGAGGGAGAAGAGAGCGGGGAACACCGCATTATCGAGCGACTGCAGGGTCTGGTTCTTGAACGCCAGATCTAAAGGTGCGACGTTGCCGGTCGACACACCGCCATCGACATCGACTTGCGGAAGCTTGAGCTATACCAATACTATCAGGACACGAGCGATCCGGACGAAGGGACTGCACTGACCTCAGCAACGTCAAGACCCAACGCCGACAGGGTGAGGTCCTCGCCACTCTTGACCACCTGGAGCGAGAAGCCGAACGGGTTCTTGTACTGCGCAAGCACCTGCTGCGAGCTCGCAAGCGGTGCAAACGTCTCACTCTGCTCCGTCATGACGAGCTCGAGGTCGGTCATGTCGATCGACTGGATGATATCGAAGACCTGGCCCGGAAGCGTAACGTCGAGTTGGAGGGTCTTGAAAGCCGTGCTGAGCCACCCGACCGGACCGTTCGCCCCCGTCGGTTGGACTGACTCGCCCTGGACGCTGAGCGTCTGGTTGTTCCCATGCAAGAAGTTGGTGAACAGCTCGCCCATTGTGTTCAGTTCGTCGCCAGACTTCGGCGTGATACGGCCCGAGAGATGGAGGTTGGTCGTTGCCTGTGGCGAGAGGACCGCATTCTCTCCGGAGAGCGGGCCAACGGCCACATCGTTGAATGCAGCGTCGAAGGTGACGGTACCAAGGTCGATACCAAGCTGAGCAGGCGAGGGTATGATCGAATCAGTCTCAATGTGGATACCGCCAGCGGGGTCATCCGACGGCAGCTTGAAGTTGCTGATCGTCACCCCAGGCAAGTTGTTAAACGCCTTGAACGAGATATCCTTCGTGAGCGAGACACCGTCGAAGGTAGTACCGAGGGCCGTGAGGCGCAACTTATCACTCGAGATCGTCCAGGTGAACTCCTCATTGTGGAGCAGGAACGTCGCAAAGTCGGTGAACTTGTCGTTGTCCGTGATCGTCAGACGTCCATTGGTCTCCCAGTCTGGAACACCCTCGTTCGCAGTCGCACAGACAGGCGGAAGCGCAATCTGGGCGATGTCGCTGCCCTGCCAAGTGACGGTGACGGGCTCGACAAACGTGATCTGAGCGTCGAACGGCCCAGTGCCAGTGAGCGAGCCTTTGAGCGACAGATCGAAACCGTCATCGGAGATGTTGGAGATGTTCGCGACGGTGAAAGCGAGCTGAGCCGAGTTGACAAGCTCTTGGACGATCGGGGGCGCAACGACGCCGATGAGGAAGAGTGCAGTCTCGTCCGTGATCGCCTTCACATTGCTCTGTTTGAAGGCGAGATCAGTGGGATAGTCGTCGATCTTAACAGAACTATCAATGTCGAGCGAGACCTCAAGGTTCTTGAGCGCGTTCAAGATCGCGTCATTGACGTCGAACTGCTTCCCGCTGACGCATGGAAGGCTGCCGGTGTCGACGGTCGCGACAATGTTGGTCTTCGCGGCCGGGTTCTGGAGAACCACCTGGAACACAGTTGGGAGGGGACCAAGGTCGACGTGGTTGTTTTGTGCGCCAGTGAGGAGGAGCTCGATGATCATGACAGGATCCAAGTTGAACTTGAACGGCAGCGTCGGTGACGAGATAGTAGCGTGGCCGTCCGCATGGATAGGGTCGCTCGAGCGGTCGACGTTATCGATGGAACCTAAGCTCAGGTTGCCAAATGTCGCAGCCGCGTTGACCTCCAAGAGGTTGATGCTGGCCGTGAACGGGTTAGAAAGAGTGAACGAAGTTTGCGCAAGTCCAGTCTTCGCGATATCCGTCGGGAAAACGAGGGAAGCAGTTGTGATGAGGTTTTGGTGGAGGGCAGGGATGTTCACCGGCGAGAGGTCGATCTTTGACATAGCGAGCTGGAGCGATTCAATGTCCGTCGACTGGGTGGTGCCCCGGATAGTAGACGCAGACGTGACGCCTTGAACGAAATTCTCCAGGAGAAGCTGCCCCGAAGCAACGGCGCTGCCCTGCGGCTGGTAGTGGACGTCGAGGGCATAGCTCTGGTTGCCAGGCAGGATGACAAGATCTGATGCATCGGCCTCACCAATAGTATCACCATTGAACTGCAAGTCAAACGAGACGGGGCCAGTGCCGAGGGTAAGGTTAGATGGGTTAAACAGCGACGAATTGACCTTGATGAGTAGATAGTCCGGGAACCCGTGGTTCACGTCCAAACTCGTGACGAGCGCAGGCTTCGCAGCCAAGCCCTGGAGACCAGCAATGCTTGTCTGCACATCAAAGGCGATGCCCGTCAGCGAGAGCAGACCGACAGCCGTCTGCGCGTCCGTGTTCGCGTTGCCCTTGAGGGACATCGTAACCTCAGACCCGGTGGCGGTCGCCGCAAGGAACTGCTCAAACGCGCTGTGTTGATCATCAAGCGCCGCGAAGGGGACATGCGAAAACTGGAGATGAATGATACGAGTCGCAACGTCCGTGGTACTCTGACCCTTAGGAACGATGAGCTGGGCGAAGTCCGTGCCGTCAGAGCCGACAGTAATGTTCTGCTCAACCGCGACAATGTCTACGGGGAAGTTGAAGGGGAGCGAGAATGCGGCGGTAGTGTCGTCGCTACCCATGGCGGGATCAAAGTCCGTCGACTCAGAGAAGCGGAGATCGAGCTCATTCAGGTTGACAGACTTGATGATGTTGAGGACACCGCGGTTGGGGAGGACGGCGTCCACACAAAGCGCCTTGATACCCTCGTTGAGCCAAGTAACCTGCAGAATATCAACGTTAACTGAACACCCTGCGAAGTATTACACCATGCACTTACGTCTGTCGGTCCAGCACTATCCCCGCGAACCTCGATGTTGCCGTCCTGACCATGAATGAAAGTGGTGAACATCTCCGACACTGCAACGAGGCCAGCCTGCGAGCTCTGGGGCACAAGACGGCCTGTGAGCGGGAGTTGGACGGTCGAGAGCGGTGAGAGGCTGAAAGCCTGAGTCGATGATGCAGGGCCAATGTTAACGTTCTGGAAGGAGTTCTGGAACGCGATCGACGACAGCTCGATGCCGACTTGTGACGGCTATTGCACGAAGTATTCAGCACTACTATAAAAACAACAGAATGGCACGAACTACGTACGTTGCTAACGCTAGTGTCAAGGGTGAGGTGAATACCGCCAGCGGGATCGTCGCTCGGCAAGTCGAAAGTGTTGATCTTCACACCACCCTTCAAGTTGTTCATGCCCTTCAGCGTAACCTTCTTCTCATCGAGCGCGATACCCGTGACGTCGATACCAATCGCCGACACTTGATCCACCACCCGTCAATCAAACATGTTCATGTTCGAACTTCAGAACAAACGGAGAACGCACCAGTGAGGTTACTGCCCGAGATCACCCACTCGAACGACTCCTGCGTAAGCATCATCTTCGTGAAGTCGGCCAAGTGTCCGACATCCGCGACGTTGAACGTCCCGTCGACCTCGAAGCTCGCACCGACGTCCCCGACCACCTCGATCTCGGGCATGTTGATGCTACCCAGCGACTGCCCGTTCCACTGGATACTCAGGCCCTCCGGGAACGCAATCTTCGCATCGACTACCCAGGCACATCAGCAAACCAACACAACATGAGATGGACACGAGGACCACGCACAAGGACCCGCGTTCGTAATCGAGCCCTTCAGCGTCGTCCCGAACGAGTTCTCCTGCACGTCCTTGATCAGCACCGTCTCGATGCCGAGCACCGAGCCCCCGACAATCTTCTGTACGATCGGCTGCGCGAGCACGGGCAGGATGAGGTTCAGGCTCTTGTCCGTCTTGATCGTCACACCCGGCTGGGTGTATGACAGTGACGTCTGATACTCCCCAATGTTCACACCCGACTCGAGCTCCACGTCTGCCGTGAGCTTCTGGAACGCCGCATCGACATAGGTCGGAAGGTCGAAGCCACTGTGAGCACATCCAAAGCGCAGTTCAGCATCCGATGCAAGTCGCAGCCAGTGTCGCGAGCATAAGAGGAAACAACGTACGTGAACAAGTTGCCGCGCTTCTTAACCTCAATTTCCCCCCGCGCCGTGAGGTTGTTCAAATATTGGTACCCCCCAAGCTGCACAATCGTGTCCAGCTGCGCCGTGTTCAGCCCCGCATCCTGCGCAAGGGCCCGCGTGACAGTGAACAGCGTCTGCGGGTCCATGTTCATGTTGAAGTTCAGGTCCGGGGAGCCTGTCGTCGACTTGCCCTTCGACGCGAACTGAACCTGCTGGTCGATCGTGCCGAGCGTCAGCCCGCGGAACGTCACGCTCGACTTCACGCTTGTGATGACGAGGTCCGCCGAGAACGGGTTCGCGAGCGAGACAGTCGTGTGCGCGATGTCGTCTGCATGGCCAGTCGTTGGGAGAACCTCCAGTGACGCCGACTCGAGGAGCTTCGACTGGAGCGCTGGGAGGCACGCTGTGAGGTTCAAGCTCTCGAACGCCTCCAATAGCGAAGCGACGCCAGTGCTCTGGCTGTATCCGGAGATGGCTACTTCGACACTAGTGCCGCCAACAAAGTCGGTGAGCGTCTGTTTCCCTTGCGGAGTATCGTTGGGCTACGGGGCTCGCCGCATGAGTTACCGTGCGAGGTAATGATACAAGTCACATACCGTGAAGTTACCCTGGGCCGCGAGCGAATTGTTGCCCACCACGAGCGTAAGGTTCGGCAAGAGCGTCGTCCCAATGAGCCCGCCTTCACGGAACAGCTCCAATACTACCCGGTAGCACCGCAAAACCATCAGCGCCACGCCACACCAGGAGTCCCTCCAACGCGGTGCTCACCCAAGTCCCCAGTCGCAAGCTGCAAGTTCGACGGGTTGTTGATGTCAACTGCACACCCCCGGCCCTTCGTCAGCATCGCTCGTCCACCCCGCACTGAAACTTAGACTAAAAACACATGACATGGCACGCACCAGGGATGGCCAGCTGTATCGCCTCCGCCGAGCCGCCGACGACATCGACAGTCCCGATCTTGACCATGTCCTTCAACCCTTGCAGTCCGCTCAGCCCTGACGTGACGTTGAACTTGATCGGGTCCAGCGTAATCTGTCCGATGCTCATATTGGCGACCGCGCGTGCCTGGCCCACGAGCTGGAACGGCAGCGCCTGGCTCTGCGTCAGGTCGCGATCTACGTAAAATGTGGCGTTAGCGGCCGCATATAGTAACTAAGAACAACGCAAGTGCAGAATAAACAGGAAATAGACGCACTGAAGAGCGAGAACGTCGGGTGCGACGGGTCCGGGATTTCAAGCGGGGTGTTGTCAATTGTGATGTTGATCGTGCCCTGGGTAAAGGTCGAGTTCACGACGTGGATCTCGCTCGACGACGCGCTCTCTGGCTGTACAGGTATGCACCTCAACGTCAGCCTGAGCCAACACTCAATTCGTCACTCTCAAAAAGCACGCACCGTAGAGAGCCCGCCGACGACCGCCCCGCCCTTGGTGATGTTGAAGCTGTTCGAGATCCTCCCAATCTCCACGCCAAACCCGAACGGCAGCTCCATGCTCGCCTGCACCGTCCTCGACTCCGTGTTCGGCGCCCACGCCGTCCCAGGGGTAAAGCCCAAGTTCATCTCCCCGATCGTAATGGCCTTGATCGGAGAGATCGCCCCGAGAGCTTTGAACGGCACGTGCAGGCTCAGTACAGCCAACCCATCGCTCAACCACGAGATCGTGCTCCCGTCGCTCTGCACGGACGACCTCCCGGTCGCCACAACGTCGGACGTCTCGCCGTTCAGATACTGCGTGAACAGCTCCGACACTGTCGCCAGGTCCGTGGTCCCATTCTGCGGGACGAGGGTGCCAGAGAGCGTGATGTTGTTCGCTCCAGGCTGCACCACCGTGTTCGTCCCGGTGCCGGTACCGAGGTAGAGGCCCTTGTAGGACAGGTCGAACATGACCGTCCCCAAGTCAACATTGAACGCGGAAGGGTTGAAAAGCCCCGTCTCCGCGATGAACTCGATGCCGTGACCGGAGGGGTTGTCGCGCGGCAGCTGGAAGTCGACAAGCGAGACATTGCCAGCGAAGTTGTTCATCCCTTTTAGTGTAACGTCCTTGTTGAAGTGCAGCCCATGCGCGGTCGGGAACTTGAGCGCCTGGACGTCAAGGCCGTTGGAGGAAAGGTGCCATTTGAAGGATGGCTGGGTGATCATGGATTGCGTAAACCGCGCGAACTCGTCCTGGTCGCCGATGTTGAACGTGACCGTCTGGTTGATGTATGCGCGCTTTGATTTGACCTTGAGCGGGTCCAGCGAAAACCAGCCGATGGGGTTCTGGTGCCCAGAAGAGTTATACCATGACACATTAAGCGGCTGGCTGAACTTGATCGTTGCGGCGAAGATGCCAGCGTGTGAGACCCAAGAATCGAGTTTGAGCGTGAACCTGCCCAAAACCATACAATAAGCCACCATCGTGGTATGTGCCAACGAAAAACATACGAGGTGTTCGTTGGATTGATGATCTGTGCGTCGTCGACGTTAAGGACAGAAACGTTGATGATGTGTTGAGCAATAGCGTGGATGACCGGGTAAAGTAAGATGAACAAAATCGCAATGCCGAGCAGTGCGATGACAATTTGCGTGATAATGAACCACCTCCGCTTCCACAGAGGCTTCTTCGGCGGTGGCTGCGGGCGCGGAACGTCCTCCGGGCGGACGTCGTTCACCGCCCCTGCTCCTGCACCTGCTCCTGCTACTCCTGCATCTGTACTATTCACCGCTGAGGCCGATGCCGCAGGGCTCGAGTAAGGATGGACTCCGGCAGCGGTTGTGCGCGCGACAGGTGCAGGACGTGGATCTTCTAGCAGTTCCAATAGATTCGTAAAGCATGATTAGTGACGTTCGCTACGAAGAAAGAATAGACATATATGCAACACGGAGACGACGACGCAAACGACGAGCTAACGCCGCCGTTTCCAAGATAGAAAAGACATGAATTTGCTACGAAGGCAGCAACGGCCCCAAGTTGGTCTTGCGGCGCAGGGCGAGAAGATCAGGCTCTCTTGCCAGTGATCATAGACCCGTTGTATGCGTGCTCATATGACACTATATCACGTCTCTAGGGAGATAACGAAAACGCAGACCAGCCTCCGCATGGTCCCGCTCCGAGCATGCAAAGAAGCTTGCCAGTGACACCGAGCGACGAAACTCAACGCCGCCAACACCGAATAGGAAAAATAACAATTTTCCAAGGAGACCGCAGCGCCGTCCACACGACGTTTGATGGAAAAGGTTAAAACGCAAACGCAGCTTGCCCGAACTCGCACAACACGCGAAAAAGCGCGACACCAACGCGAGAGCACATATCACACGCATATATGCCATTGTCTAACCCACGAGGACCCTGTGGAGCCGTCGACAACTTCTCGAAAACTGCGATTTAGACTCCCGAACGATCCACAGGGGAGCGCGACTCAATTGCGCCGCGGCGAAGTGCATAACGGCATCCGGACATTGACCGGTGATGGCGCCCATACGAGCATGCACCCTCACATCAGGTTTATCTCGATGGACAACGAAAATGGGCGTATCATCAAGCAACCGTCAATGAAGGCACGGAAAGAAGCACGTCCTCGCTCCGGAGCAGAGGTGTTCACGGCCTGCAATGTCGAGCGTTGGAACACTGCACCTTTCTGAACCAGGTCCGGGGCCAGATAGGTTCCGGTTCGATTACACAATGGCTGTATGCGTTTGAACACGAATGCGCGAGCATTGTGGACCGTGACGAGGAGCGAGGAATGCACGGAAGGAGACGCAACCGTCCGGAGGCGAGAAGCCCCCACCAATGCTCACCCATTTGCGCGCACACAGCCATCAAGCCCGCTGGAAAGGGTCCGTCAGGCTATACCATTCATGTGTATGCGCGCGCATGATGACTCCACGGAGCTTAGCACCCCGGCGTTCCCACCTCCGGGGCTGCATGGACTAGCACAGCGGGAGAGAGCGGGCACGGCGGGGCACATACATCGACCGGGGGTGAAGCAAAATAAGCAACATCATGAGAAAGTGTGTGCACGGGTGCGAAAGGATGCGAGGCAGGCACGCCACAACTGAGCCGGGAACGCACAGAAGCTATCAGATCTAGTAGGGCGGGTAGAACACGCCGCGAAAAAAGAGGCGAAGCAAAGTGGAACGCGTCGACGGCGCGTCGAAGGGGAAGGGCAAGCACGACAAGGGCAGAAAGCTCACCGAAGGGGTCATGGCCGTCCTCCGAGGTGTAAAGGCCGTCTCTCCGTGTCTCCTCCATGGTGCGGGGATCCGAGCGTGCGTTGGCTGCGACTGCTGTGGACCAAGTGAGGCCTAGCCCTGGGTGGGAGGGGTCGGACTAGGGAGAAGGGAGGAGAGGGGGTAGGAAGAGGAAGGGCAAAGGCAAGAAGAGGGACCAGTCAGCGGAAGGGCTGAGGGCCAGACGGATAAGTAAAACCCGACGCAGAAGTTCTCATGATAGCGACGGCTCTGGATCATGTTTGCTGTGACGGTCGAATGGCTCCGTATGTGCGGTCGCGGGTCCAGTTGCCTGTCGCGATGCGAAGCGAAGAAGATCCAGCAATGGGCGCCAGGCTCCGCTCCCACACGTCTCGTGACGGTGCGGGGAAGCATTTTCCCCAATCGGGACCGAGTGATCCCCCCAGCATCGATGGTCCAGCCATCAATCCCTGATGCAAACCCGCCAGTCACCCACGCGGGATACCACAAGCCCCGCAGCCACGAGACAACGCATCCCGTGGATCTCTGCCGGTCCCAAAACGCTGTAAGCAAAGACATCAAAGTCAGCGAAATTCTCCAGACTTCTCACAAGGAGTGCGAACATAGAAGACTCGAAAGGGCCTGAACACGCGGCCACTTGTCACATTGCGCCCCAAAGCCAGCGCAAACGCGACCCTCGTGCCTCTCACCGCGCCACCACTCCAATGCATGCCAGCGAAATTTCGCCCCGCGTCGCGTCGTTGACAGGGAAGCCCACATTTGGGCGGACGCTCAACTCGAGTGACGTCGCCCGGCGCCGTTCGTCCCGGATTCTATCCAAAGAGATCCAAAGCCTGCTAATAAACAGCGAAAGCGCGCTCCTGATCGCCGACCCTGCGTCAACCGCGCCGTGTGGTGCGTTGCTGGCTCGCTTAGAACCATCCTCGGACAATATTGAACCCGAACCTCACATGTGCACCAAGCCAGTATATCCAAGTCTATCCAAGTACTCACCATTTGGTGTCATCTGACGTACAGCTCCTGGACGATCCCATGCCGCTCCTATTAGCACCAGGTCCCGTCCCTCAGTCTTCTAATTTTTCTGTTCGACTCCCAGCTTCGCGATTTTCCGAATCACTCTGCTGAATGCCGAACCTACACAGATCTGTTAGCCCGATGCTCCGGAGGGTCTGGTAGCGGAGGATAGCGGGTCACCCGAGGACGTACCTTTCTTGGACACTCGCACACGACGACAGATGACCAGCGCACATTGAATCACTAGGCACAATCCTCCAGTGTATTTTCCCTGAAATCCATGTGAAAAGCCCGGTCAGCCAGGAGTCTTGGAGACCGGGCAGAGGAACAAAAACGCAACGCCACTTCCCTTTCAGTACACCTGACACGGAATCCAGATATCCGCCGATTGCATGGCGTACATCCTCAGGTGCCGCCCGAGTCCCGACATGTTTGTGAAATCGCCTTGGTGTCTTGCATTGCAGTACGCCAGCATGCACAAAGGCCTTCATGAGTATTCCACGAATATACTTATCATGTCCTACGGTGGGTCGGTGATTGAGATCGCCTGTGACCCTCCTGCCCAGTTAGTAAATGTCGTTGACGTAGTGCACAGTCATGCTGTCCACGGTCACGCCATAGCTGGTTAAGCAACTGCCTCCGCAATCCCAGGGCTAGTACGATCCCCACACATCCTCAGACTGAGTAGAAGCAGCTACGAAGGCCAACCCCCCTTCCAACCGCGCGAGAATATCGACGAGCGCACCGACTGACAACGCGTTCCTTACTTACCGCCCTTAGGCCTCCAAGGAGACGGGCGCGAACTCACGCTGAACGCATGAACTAATCGAAAGCCCTGGATTCCCGCACTAATCCATCAACCTTTCATCTTTACCCCACTTAGCACTACCCACAGCACCTCGGGCGTATCGCGCATTCTGAGCCCTTCCTCCCCGCAAGTCTCCCGTGCCCCGTCGCCCCGTCGCCCCGTTCGCACATCGCGACCATATACGAACACGGCGGCGGCGGCGTAGCTACGGTCTGGACAGAGAAGATCACATTCAGTGACACGACGGCGGCGCAGATCCGCGAACCCAAAGTCAAGAGCTAACGCCGCCGGATCAGCGCTCAGCGCCTAGCGCCTGGCCTTCCTGGACCTGCTTCTATTCCCTTGCAGAGCAGATGCATGAATGCAGAAGCCTGCCGGCCGAAGGATACCAGGGGAGACCGGGCCCCTCCTCCCGTTCGCGCGGATCGGATGGCGGCCGTAGCGCGGCGCGCGGGCGCACCCAGAAGGAGGGAACAAGGAAAACGCGCGAGAGGCGCGAGAACGAGAAAGCGAGCGGCTCCGATGGTGGACATTGAAAAAAAGGAGTCTCGGTCCCTGGGACGGAGAAACGTCAGAAATCACCCCTCGCAAATAGACTCTGGGCGGAGGGAGGGGAGGGGCGCGGGCCGCGCGTGCGTGGGAAGCGAATGAGAAAGCCAAAAGGCTCGCACCTGGACTCGGGACCCTCAGCTCGACATCTTTGGCCGTCGTGGTCGCCATGGCGAGTTACGACCATGTACGACGGAGAAAGTGCGATGATGGATGGATGGAAGCTGCCGACCTCGTGGGTTGCGCGACCCGCGCCGGACGCGGATGTAGCGTAACCTCCAAGCGAGGGATCGAGCTCGCGAAGACTTGAGGCTGAAGGAACTCAGACAGCCGGCATGAGCGACGACAGCCGAGCGAGTCCCGGGGCAATCGCAGCAACACGTAAAGGCCCGATGGGGCCAGCGGACAGTCCGTAGCGCATTGTGATGGTAAATCATCAACGCCACCGCAATGCATGGAAGGCGAACGGAGAGGGCGACAAGCTGAAAAGCTGCCATGGCGAGGAGAGTACTAGAATAGGGGGGACGCTCTCACCCGGCCGCGATTGCCTTGCCACGGCACGCTCACGAAATTGGAGAACAGTTGCAGCCCACATGCAAGCTGACGTCGATATCGATGGACAGCCGCTGGGTAAAATTCAACCTACAGCTCGCGGCGAACAAGGTTCGCTCCAGGTCGGCCTGAAGTTAGGGATGGCGGAGACGGAGTAGTGGCATTACTCACTGACAAACGTTAGGCTCGAGAACGGTGGTGTCAGAGAGCCTTAACCACCCCAGCGTGTCCACGGGACCTCTGCAGTGGTCAGTGGCAGGGCGCATGATCTGCCTAGGAAGGATAGTGGCCTGTCGCACTTCAGCAGTGTGTGAAGCTTTGTTGGACCATGACTGTCACATGCGGAGCAGCTGCGCCGCACGTCGTGAGGAAGGGGAATAAGGAGAGGGGTCGTGAAATGCCTTCGAAGCCATGGGTGCACCGAGGAGAGCAGGAGTAAACCGGGTGACACCTCGATAGCAGTCGACAATATGTATGCCCTGCAAAATGCATCCGAAGCCGACCCAGGCTGCTCCCCCCTTGATTATCGAGCCTTGATCGAGGCTCCAACGTTGGGTGTTCGTTCGACATATGTTTCGCCCTGGCGGTTGAATCTTCTCGCCGAGTCGACGCTCGTATCATACCACACTAGCCATACCCGAGCAAGCACGGATATCACAAGCATCCGGAATATGCGCTGCCGGGACGATAGCGCTCCACATATTGTTACATGATTGGCTCAACTTCCCTCCCCCAACGAGAAACGATACGAATACAGTAAGAGCACGCACGGTTGACGAACGCCAGACGGGAAGTTTGTGTCACCGAGAGCAGAGGGCGGCAGCCGTGGCGCTGATATCGGAGGCGTTGGTCGTCTTGCGGTCGTCGGTGGAAATCACATGGATGGTGTTTCAAGGCGCAGCGCCATGAGTCTCGATTCCATGTTTAATCTCTTCTTCTTCCTCGTCGTCGTCTTCGCTGGAACTCTCTGGAACGTAATGGCGGTTCGGGTTTGGCACGAGGAGGTCCTCGGTCTCTGCACCGTCTGTCGTTGTCAAGCAACAATGTGAGCCAACAAGGATCTCAGCGCGGAATAAGCACAGAAGATTACGATAAAAGTACATGGCTGCGCCTTCATCGCAAGCGGTCAGAAGAAAACTGCCCACGCCACAGCTGGACCATGTGGGATGCCATCCGAACATGTGATTTTGACCGGCAATTTTCAAAATCACAAGCAACCTAAGCTGGGAAAATCGGGTACCTGTCCGATAACCACTCACTCGCTCACTCACTCACTTCAACTGGATCAAACGTGCTCGGCGAGGTAGGAACTCTCCCATACACGAAGCTAAAAAGAGGGTAGAAGCCGAAAATGTCGCCTCGGAGGAGAAGGAGATACAGTGAAAGGCGAGACCAAGAAGGAAGAAAGAGCACTCACCGGGCCTGCGCCTGGACTCCTCGTAGCTCTCCTCCAAGTCCGCGAGGATCTTCTCCTGCATCGCGCCCACGGCGTCGGCGCTCTCGCATGTCTTGTACTGCTCCAACAGATGTCTGCCATAAATGTTCGATCAGCATCCTCAGCTCCGAGGTGAAAATTTGCAGCCGAACGTCGAGGTCGGCGGAGAAGATCAGAAGAGACGCACCTGTTCACTTCCCAGAACGAGTGGCCCCACCCAAATCCGCTTAACAGCCGCTCGGCGTAGGAGTCGAAGCCGGTTATGTAGAAGACCGCTGCGAGGGCTTCGACACAGTTCAGGCGCCAGGGCTTGCCGTAGTTGACGGGGTTTGTTGCGACGAGGTAGGGCACTGTAATCGACCATCGGTAAATACAGGTTGATTGTGTTTGCCACGGACAGAAGGAAGTATGGGCGCAAGATAAATGCGCTGTTTAGCAAGCACTAGTTGGGACTCAACGTTGGAGACTCCTCGCCACTGTATCTCCGGCCGAAGTTCCGATTTATACATCTCCTCGGACAACCCAACTTAACAGGAGGGGTGTTTACCACCTTCGACTGATATGCATCTCGTGCATGCTGTCGCAACGCACGACAGCTTGTAAGGTGGGAGACTGGTGCTACACGGCTGAGTATGTGCGGCTGCAGATCGGACCATTTGACACAAATAGCAGACGGATGCAATGGCTGGCAATGGTGCTCCAGTGGATGGCACTCACATAGCCGTTCATGTGGGCTTGAGATCCGGTTGAATGGTACCTCGTCTAGGCGTGCCCACGAGCACTCAACCACTGCGAGACCGTTTTGTGCCACAATGTCTTTGTCGGCTGGACTTACGGGTTGTGTGCCCTTCGGACTGGTAAAGGAGCGGAATTAGTTCGTATATGCGAACGGTGAAAAAGGAAGCACACTGACGAGACCACGATGCCCCTAAACTTCTGTCCGACTCGGAGAGTCTGAATGAGGCCTTGGCGTGCAAGCTTCTTGCCTGAACACCGTCGCGGATCGCAGTGGTCAAAGTCCTGCAACCCGACTCAACTCATCCGCATTGTATCATCCGCATAATTGCGCTGAAACCACTCACCCACATTGCCACTGGGACCTCGATGTCCACCTGCTCCTCTATGCGCGCCCGAAGAACACATCCATCAATACTGACAACGGGGAGTGAAGGTCAACTAGCCACCTTCGCTGTCACTTCCACTCCCGCTCTCCTCCTCCTCTCCATCAACCGCGCTTTCTGGCCGCTCGTCGCCGCCGGCAGGGGAGTATGGTCGATGGTCGTCGAATCGCCGCTGACCTTTGCCCCGCTGCGCATGTCCTCCCCTCCCCATGGCGGCACGCCCACCTCGTTTGCCTCGTCCCCCCGGTCTCGGCATGGCGTTCAGATATCGGTCGGATAAGTGAAGTTTTGAAGAGCCGGATGAGCTTAGATTGAATCCAGTGGTAGAGTACAAAAGTCGAGCTCGGCGTCGATGCAATTCTCCCTTCTCCGCTCTTCCAGAGGTCGAAGCGCCCGCTGCGGCACCATCCGGCGCGGTGTGCGTCTAGAGTCGTCGCAGTAGGCGCCTTCGTCTTGGACAGCTCTCTCGTCGTCGACGATGATCCCTACAGCCCCCGTCCTCTCAAAAGCCCTCCGACGAGCACTCACGCCGAAGCGCGGTAACAAGGATTACTACAAGGGTCAGCACCTCGTATCAGCCTCTTCGTGTCTACCGGGACTGACCTCGTCTATGTCGCCGTCACCACAGGCACCGGACAGGCATTCCTCCCAGGTGGCCACCGCACAGGTGCGCCCGGAAAACATGTCGTGCGGGGGAAATCGAAGTACAGACTGGTGGACGAGAAGGTCAGAGTGTTCGTGGCGCCGCCCATCCAGGACCTCGAGAAATCTGCAGTGCGTATGATCGACCCTCCCGCGTCGTTCGGTGTCCTGACTGCCGGACCTTCCGCCTTGCCTTCCCTCCTTGCCTCAGTTGAAGCCATACGTCTCCACAACAGTCAAAACGGCTGTGTCGAAGGAGTTCAACAAAGTGCTGTATGGAGGCAAGCTCCCTCGCGGCGGCCTCACTGGCGAATACTTCTACAAGGTTGCACGTCGTGTCCCTGTCGTGCCCCCCGAGGTCCCGTCCCCGTCCCCATGACGTACCCGCTTCCATTGCTGCCATCGACTTCAACTGGATGGAAGACGCGTCTTGGCGTGGGCTGCATAACTGGCATCATCAGTTCGCCTCCGTTTGCTGCTCCTCCTCGGTTGTCACTTCTGCTATCATAGCTAATATAATAGTATCCCCTAGATAAAACTCGATTCTCTCTCTCGCCTCTTCTACCCCATGAAGATTGCCAGACACACTCATCGGTACCGTCAAAATCCCTGACTTCCTTACGAATGTCTCGTGCATCGGCTCTGCAAATGCTTTAATTGCCCACAACGACCAAGCTCCGAATCCTGTTTAGTGCCTTGCGAGGACTCCACCGCTGCGCGTAGCTCCCGATCTTCAGCCTGTCTTCCCTTGGGACTATGGACAGAGGTGACGTGATTGCACGACGTGCTTGACACTGTCAACGCATTCTTCGTAAAACTCTTTATCCTCTCGCCACTCTTGTTTGTCGCATGTCGTATTTGGTTTGAGCATTAAAATGTTGCTAGACAACAAATCTCTTAAAACGTCCACGGGAACGAAAACTCCGATACGGGGAATCGAACCCCGAGCTACCGCGTGAAAGGCGGTAATGTTAGCCGTTACACCATATCGGATGCATCAGCTGCATGAAATACTTTTTGTTAGGCTTAACGTTGTATTGCGATGTTATCGGCAAGCTTTTCATAATATGATCGCCCGCACGACGTCCGCAATTGCAAACCGCGGCCGAAGACCGATACCAGACACGTACGGAACCCGGCCCCGAACGCCCACTTTCAACGTTCTCTCTCCCCCCACCAGCCCGGCAGGTGCAATGTCGCAGGGCACGCAGTCGGCACACGAGCGAACACCGCTCCTCGCTGACACTGACTCTGCCGGCGATACGCTGGCCTCGCGGGACAGCACTCTCGTTGAAGAGGACAGCATCCTGCAGGACGACCGCCTACGTGCTAATATTAATGGGGAGGCGGAAGATGCCCCGGCCAAGCCACACGTCTCGCTCATCGCTGTGGTAAGCACTGGAGACTTCTATCCGTGAATCATTCATAGTTCTTCAGATGGGGGTGGTTGAAGGGGGCGCCGGTGAGGCTTCTAGTGCACGGACAAGTTATCAAACCACCATCGTCTCACGATGTCGAGATTCGGCTTTATACCCACTCAAGACGCGAACGACGTATCGGTTTATGGCCGCTTGAACATGCAGGGAGGGGGAGGTTTAACCTCGAGCTCAGCGATGGGTTTATACGACCACCTTGAGGGCCAGGATCTATCGCCTTTTCCCCAGTTACTTCATTAAGGACGAGAAACCTATGTGGTATAGAAAGTTGGGGTTCTGTGGTAGCTCTGGTCGTCTTGTTGTTTTTGTCCCAGATGCTCTTGTGTTCTGCTGCTTGTTGCCAAATATGCCGGCTCAAATTCGAGACACCTTGCCAGTGTCCACCTCTATAGATATGGCGTTTGTTTTTGTTTTCGGATGGACTCTCCAGGCTTTCTTTTGCCTTTCACGGTTATGTTGTGGATTTCTTTTTTATTATTATTACCATCCAACGCTGACATGGTCCTCTTCATAGATGGCTCCCATGCTTCTCGGGATATTCCTCGTAGCGATGGACGGCACGATCGTCACCTCCACCTACGCGTCCATCGGCAGCCAGTTCGAGCAACTGCAGAACACCAGCTGGATTGCCACCGGCTACATGCTCTCATTAACCAGTTTCCAGTAGGCATTTTGCTGTTGAATTGATCCTCGCGCCCAGACTCACAAAGGCTTTTTCAGGCCATTGTACGGGAAGCTCAGTGACATTTTCGGCCGCAAATCGTGCTTGCTCTTCGCATACACCATCTTCGCGCTCGGATGCCTGTTATGTGGTCTCGCCCGAAACATGACGGAGCTGATTGCTGCTCGTGCTCTGACAGGAATCGGCGGAGGCGGGATGGCTACGTACGTGTATTGAGTGCTCGCTTTGACTCGAGGCTGATGAATGCGATAGCGTTGGGTCGATCATTATGTCTGACATATCGACGTTGAGACAACGAGGAACTTTACAAGGTCAGTGTTGGCTTGTGCTGTCGCGGTGTGTGGAACGATAGCCGCCCCGGAGGAACTCGATCCAGGAACCCACTGCTCAATTCTTCTTGGTGACCTTTTTCGGGAGCAAACCTCTCCTCTTCCACCCCTCACCTTCTCATCCCCCCTCACCTTTGCTTTGAGCTAACCCACTCACATCCCACAGGAATCGCAAACATTGCCTGGGCTGCCGGCCAAGCGACCGGAGCCCCGCTCGGCGGCTTCCTCGCAGACAACATCGGCTGGCGCTGGGCATTCCTGATGCAAGTGCCCCTCGCCTTCCTCGCAATCCTCACCGTCGGCATCTTCCTCACGCTCCCCCGCTCCTCCTCGGGCGACCTCCGCGCCAAGGTCGCGCGCATCGACTTCGCGGGCGCCGTCACGCTCGTCGCCTCAATCTTCCTCCTCCTCCTCGGGCTCGACCGCGGAGGCAACGTCGCGTGGCGCGACTCCGTCACGATCGCGTCCTTATCGGGTGCAGGGGGGTTCTTCGCGCTGTTCGTGCTCGTGGAGCTGCGCTGGGCGCGAGAGCCGTGCGCCCCACAGCGCATCGTGACGAACCGCACGCTGCTCGCGAGCTACCTCGCGAACCTCTTCGCGAACGCGGCGGGCATCACGCTCATCTTCAGCGTGTCGCTGTACCTCCAGGCTGTACGGGGGGCGCGCGCCGCGGAGGTCGGCCTGATCCTCCTCCCGACGATCTTCGGGGGCGTCGGGGGCAGCCTGGGGATCGGGCTCGTCATGCAGGCGACAGGCAGGTACTACGTCGCGACCGTCGCGTCGTTCGCGTTGATGCTCTTCGGCACTGTCGTGGTTGCGCTCGTCACCGGGCCGTGGACGTATACCCTTGCCAGTCTTTCCTTCGGTAGGATGCCCTGTCTGGCAGCCATGTATGCCTCTGCTCCTGCTTGCTGACGCTTATGCGCAGGCATCATCGCGAACAACCTGGGTATCGGGGCTGGGATCACCAGCACCCTCGTCGCGCTTGTCGCGAATGCGGGGCCAGAGGACCAGGCTGTCGCGACAGCCGTCTCCTACCTTTTCCGCTCCCTCGGCTCCGTCGTCGGCCTCTCCGTGGGCACGACGTTGACCAACGACGTGGTCCGCACCAGCTTGCGCAAGCGCCTCTCGGGAGACGACGTCGAAGAGGTGTGTACACTTACACTCTCCTTTCGTTGGTTGTGTCACGTCTGAAGGCGACCTGCTGCAGATCATCAGGCGTGTGCGCGAATCGCTGGCATACCTGGGCGAGCTGGAGCCCGCGGTGCGCGCGAAGGTGGAGCTCTCGTACCAGGACGGCCTGCAGGCCGCGTTCTGGTTTTCGGCAGTGCTGTGCGCTGTGACACTCGTCACTTCGTTCTTCATCAAGGAAAAGCCGCTCTCTCGGTGAAAAGAGGTCTGGATGGGAGTGATACCATGCCATGCTGTCTTCACCTGTATGCTGTGGTGGTGGTAGAGATACAGACAGACAGACTTACTTAGACTTACTCACTTACTTTGACTGAGCGAGCTCGTGCCACACCACTTGTGGCTGCGCTCGTCGTTGCTAGTTCTGCATATCGAATACCCATCGGTATAGTGGGGCTTTTGGAGGCTCTGCTCATTTGGGGCTAGAGGTGGTTCCTCATCGCTTTCGACTTTGGAGGCGCTCATGCCGACGAAGGTGCTTGTGGCACATCGATACCTTCCAATGCCAGTGATCGAATTTGAGACAGTCGGCTTGGGAAATTCCAGGACGGTCCAGGACAGCCCGCGGTCTGCACACTGCCATGTTTTCCAGATGGTCAACCGTTCGAAACTTACGTCTTCAACTTGTGCTTACCGCTCGACAATTATTCTGGCTGCCTCTCAGACGCACACCGCCCATTCGAGAACTTGGGTTGTTTTCGGGAATATTTACTTGTACAAGTACAACATGTGCTAGTGTCAGAAGTAGGGAAATCTGCAAACAAGAAACTCATGCATTGATGACATACTCGGTGCTTCGCGGCTACTGCTGTCATCCATCAACCCAAACGCCTCACCCTAGATGTAGAACATCGTATCCTTCAAGTCCTTGTGGACGCCGTTCCCCCACAGCCTCACCGCGTTCTGGTACGTCTCCTCCTTCAACGCCTCCCTATTCTCTGTGGTATTGGACCTCGCGGCCTGAGACGTGCGGTCGTCGCCGACGTTGATCAGCACGTTCAGGTACTCCCGCCCGCGCTCGCACGCGATGTCGGCGTAGTACGCGGCGGGGACGAGGCTGACCGCCTTCGTTGCACGCGCATACAGGTAGCTGGCTGTATGCGTGCCCTGCTGGATCGTGTCCGCGTCGAGCTTGTTCTCGTCGTAGACGACGACGTAGTGCGTCGCCTTGACGTGGCCTTGCAGGCCGTTGTGGGCCTTGAATGCAACTTCTGTCAGATATATAGACACAGCTGAAGCTTAAGGGGGTGCGCGCACCTGCAGATAGAAGTCGAAGAGGTAGACCTCCGTTACACCCTTGTCGACGATGGTCCCGGGGCGTGTGTTCCCATTCCGCGTCGCGTGCTCAGAGTCCGGGGCCCAGAATCGCGCGTGGTGGCGTTTGCCGCAGACGATGATGCTGAGTTTCGGCTTGTACGGCGTGCTGGGGGAGACCTGCTTGAACGCAGCTTGCAGCTTCGGGAGCTCGTGCCTGATGACCTGCGCATACTGACCCTGCAAAGGAGAGGTGCAAGGTATTCAGTGGGGTTTGGACATACATAAGCGCGTGAGTCATACCTCGGAGACCCCGTCGCGGAAAACAATAATTCTGTCCGGGAGCCTCCCGTTGTTCTTCTTCTTGTACAACTGGAGCCGCTCTATGGTCATTTGGGTCAGGCCCTCCACCATCTATCCGGTCACGCAATCAGCTCTCAAGACTCTTCCACATTGAAGCTAAACACCGAGCCCCATACCTCTTTGCTCTCCCTGTTCCAGTCCGGCTTCTGGAGCATCAAGCTCGCCGGGAACTGCACGAAATGGTCGTCCACGCTTGCCACGACCGCGGCGATGCTCGGCGTGCCGAGGGTGCTCGTGGGCCCCGCGTGCGTCACGTCGATGCCCATCACCATCGTCTTCTGCTTCGTGAGCCACCCCATCGAGTTCGGGTCGAGCGTGTGGTTCACGCCCCCCAGCTTCACGTTCACCTTCAGCGCCACGTTCGAGAAGTACTGGTCCTGCTTCTTCGCGTCGGGGTTGCGCGCCTTCGGCAGCAGCATGTGCACCGTGTGCAGCCCGAGCTGCACGTCCGCGAGCTGCTTGATCCCCGGGTAGATGTACCGGTCGACGCCAGAGAGCAGCACGAGCACGAAGCTCGGCTTCTGCTGCGGGCTCAGGTTCGCGCGGAACACCTCCCTGATCGCGGCGATCGCGCGCGAGCGGTTCGCGGTGTCGTTGCGCGCGGGGGGCAGGTTCACGCCCATGATGCGCGGCGGCTGGTCGACGCGCGCGCCGAGGATCCCGCTTGCGTTGCACTTGGCGACGAACGTCTTGAGGAACCGCGTGAGCTCGGGGTCGCCCGGGCCCTGGAACTCGCCGCGCCGCCCGTCGTTCACGACGAGCACGGCCCAGTTCGCCATGTTCCCGCCCACCTGGAACTTCACCTCCAGGATGTTCCACCCCGCGTCCTGCACACGCGGGGGGCGTGCGGCGCTGCGGTACGAGACGTTTGGGGCGGGGAGGATGCGGTACGGGACGACCTGCATGTCGCGGCTGACGGTGATGCCGAACGGCGCTAGGGGGGCCCCCAGGGTGTTCGGGAGGAGGCCGAGGTCCGTGAAGCCTTGGTTCACGATGGCGTTGCCGTTGAACTCGGGTGGGTTGCACGCGATCCTGATCATGGCGGCCGTCTGTTCGGGGTCGAGCTTGCCCCGATACGCCTGCCCAGGGACGATTTCGCAGATCTCCACCGGAAGGTAGATTGGCTTGTTGCGATTCCCGCTGACGTTGATCAGGGGAAGGTCTGAGTGGCGGCGCAGGGTGATTCGGTATTCTGCATGGCCGGCAGTCAACCAGAGTATTCACAGACGGAGATGAAAGAGACACGTACTGCGCTTGAAGAAGTCTTCGACAGAAATCATGCCGCTGAACTCCTCGCAGTTGAACCTCTCTATGCGTGCGGTCTTGCCGGTCATGATGCGATGGACGGTATACTTGCGAGTATAACCTAGATGCCTCGTCGAAACCTTCAGTCTCTCAAAGAACGAGTTGGGCATTGCGCCGCCGGTCTGTCGGAGGAACTCGTCCATTCGCGTTGCGAGAGAGCCTGGCACGTAGAACGCAGTCATGCAGACATTGATGTTGACCGTAAGCTGCTTGTACATTGGCCGTACAGACATGAAGAAACCCCGAAAGGCTTCGACGCCAAGGGAGAGCGGATGATGCTGTGAAGAGGCAGGGAAGAAATACTTGGTCTTGGACACGCGCACACCGTTCCTCTGGGCGTACTTCTGGAGAATGAGATTCAATGCCGAGACGAGTGGTAGGGTGTCAATCCCGGGGTATTCACCACTCATGTACCTGTGACTTGCTCGTCAGCGATGTTCAAGCAATGGATATCCGTTAGACGCACCGATCCAGGTCCGACATCTTCAGTTCGGAGAGGAACTTGATCTCGACTGTGAAGTTGAGTGGGTTGGGATCGTGGGCCTGGTCTTCCTCGAGGTACACGATGGGGATGTCGAGAGGCTGAGGGAGTTGTCTGGCGGATACGAGACGCTGGCTCCTATCGTGGGCAGCGTGCGCGACGTAGGGAGCAAACTGGGGAGACTGATCAACTAGCTGCATGATACGAAACCGCCTGTCGCCCTTCGCCTGCGCCTGGGGGTTGATAGCGATCTCATACTGGTAGAAGGTGGCGTTCCTCGGCAACCTCACCGAGAAGAAGTTCGTCCGAAGGGCACCAGGCTGACCGAGCTTGCCCCACCCCGGACGAAGGGGCATCCCAGCCATCTCGGGCGCCTGGACGTTTAGGCGTTTGAAGGACTGCACGAGCTGGTTGAGGTCCGGGTCGGCGAGGCGAGCATCCTGGTTGAGGGGCTGGCCTTGGGCGAAGACTGCCCCGGGTGGGCCGCCACGAGAGCTCCCTCGGCTAATACCACGACTACGCGCAGGGCTAGATCCACGAGGAGGATGACCACCTCCTGTACCACTGTATTCTGTCCCAAACGCAGAACTTGGGGCGGGGCTGCCTCTGCCTCGGGCAGAGGGAGAGGAGCCTCGGCCCCTTCCGGAACCCTGACCTTGCCCTGGCCCTGGTCCCCGACCACGAGCTCTGGGGCCTCCGCGCTGTTGCTGGCTCATATATCGTATGTTCTGTAGATGAGGATGGAAAGTTAGGAGATGGAAGGCTGGTGCTGTAGAAAATATGAGGATGGTGGGTTGTGAGCAACCGAAGGCCCGGAGGGGTGCTGGAATTTATACAGCCGGCTTTGAGGGCCGCAGAAGAGATGCCATGAGGTATACTACAGGTCATATACGGCAAAACGCACTTTACATAACAGTCGCAGACAGCTGCAGCAAACGACAATACTTCGAAATCGGATTATGTAGGACGTACCTCACTTGAAGTTGTTGACTTCCTGGTAAGAACTCTCTAGGGTGTTCGCTACTCGATAATTCGCTGAAGAGTAAACTCCCCAGAGATGTGGCGTATCGATTCGGGGAGTGACCTCGTCTGTGGACGGGATGCTGTATACCAGTTCCGTCTGCGACGATGCGGCTGCCACCGACGCTGCGGTAGGTTGCTTACGTAACAAAACGCGCCAATAGTCCACGGGACACCGCCTGTCCTTGGACTCCTTGGACTCTACAACCATCAGATTGACTCCAACTTCCGAACCTTGATTCTAAGGCCTATTCAGACATGCAAATATATCTATCATTTCAGTGAGCCGTATCATTTCTACCATTATGTTGCGGAGTGACTAGTGGCAGTAGTACAGTCGAAATGGATGTTCTAGCCCTGGAATGCACTGCTCGGAGCACTGCCCCCATCTGACCCGCGATGTGGCCTCAGAAGACGGCCAGGAGCGTACTGTGACCTGTGTAGGTGCTACGAGCATCTCACAGACACGGAGGAAGGCAACGAGGACCCCTAAACGTGCTCATCCTCAAGCCCTCACCATCCTCCATCCCCGGATCGATATGTTCACGATCGCTCCCTCATTCCCTACCTCGCTCGCATTGCTCTTGATCCTGGCAATCGCCAACTTCGCCTGCGATCTTGCCTTCGTGAAGGAGGCCAGACGGATCGCCATGCTGCGGTACCCCCCCTTCTCGCAATACAGTACGTTATCCCATCTCCCCTTCCAGCGACGGCGATCAAACCTCGGTCCGTCTCTCTAGCCTTCGCAGAAGACGACTACCCTCCCCACCTCCCTCTCCCGATTGCCAGAAAATACGTCTCTCTCCCATTGGAAGAGAGCACCCACTACGGCCTCACCGAGCCGAACATGAGCCTCGAGTGGAAATCCATGAGCCCGGGGGGAGACGCCAACATCCGCCTCGGGCCCAACTACCGCTTCTTCAACACCGGGTTCTCCTACCAGCTCCACTGTGCCAACATCATCGTCCTCTTCGTCCAGCAGGACCAGCCCCCGACGCGCTACAGGGAGGTCGAGCACGTCGTGCGCTGCCTCAACGTCCTCCGCCAGTTCGCCCTGTGTTCCGCCGACACGACGCTCGAGCCTCCGGACAGCTTGACCCGGAATTTCTCTGCGGCCAGGGGCGGAGGGGAGCACATGTGCCGGGACTCGGACGCGTTGTATCGAGCGTTCGAGGAGAACTGGTCAGATTGGGTGGCGTTTAGGAAGACGCTCAAGGCATAGGGCGTTTGGGCGTTTTCAGGCTGTGCGTTTCGGGTGGCCGCCAATGTGCCAGATGTGCAATCTGAGTGGTATAGAAGGCTGGGGTATTTTTTACGAGATATCTGACTCCTCCAATGTTCCGACGATCCAGACTCCATCCATCTCTTCTCCCGCACCGGGAATGTTGGGCGCTGGGCAGCAAACCTGTCCAGGCACTTCATGTGGAACAAGGCATGGAAACGGCGTTCTTTCAATGGAGACGGGTAGAGATATCGATCATCCCAGGGGGCCATCTGCCAGCTCTACCAGACAGGATGAAGGGGTCTGCTGATTGGTCGTGCGTTCGTGTCAAGGCCCCGTGCAAGTGATGTTCGCGACTTGATTGACCCTCAGACTGCGGTAGGAACACTCATGGTAAGCGTTCATGTCAATGACGCTTCGAAAAGTCCGGAACTCGTCGAGAGTTTGCAGGGCTCTCTGCACGTTACGGGGCACCGATCAGCATCGACGCCGCGAGTTCAAGATCTAATCTACACATGCAGCCATATCGCCCCCTCCGGTGCACACTGCAGAGTACAGTGACGGTGTACAGTACGTCATAATCACGACTGTTTTCTTATGGACAACATAACTTACCACCTGCTGACCCCAGACCTACACTCGCCGCGCCAGCCAATCCCAACTAAACCTCCCCATTATAACGCCAATCCAAGTTACGCCATCCCAGCTCCTACCACCGTACCATGGAGGTACCGCCCTTCGCACTCCTTGCAAAAGTGCGACGACGTCGCAGAGTCGGAGCCCACCGTGAACGTGCTCGAGAGCACGCCCATGCGCGTATTCGGGAATAAGACGTCCCCGTCCCCGTCCCCGTCCCCGTCGCCTGGGGCCCCAGTGACGATCGTCGCCGTCGTGCGGCACGTCCACGCCTGGCCGCGCATCACGCGCAGGACGATGAGCTGTGGTGAGATGCACTATATGTGGATATGTGTGTGTGTTTGCGGGGGGTCGGCGGTCGGCGGTCGGCGGGGAGGGGGGGGAGAAATCAAAAACGAAAGCCAAAAAAGAGAAGAAAGCGAGTGTCAGTCAGCAGCGGCCAGCGCGCGCCCGAGCCACAGCGCCAACGCTCACAGCGGACATCACGTAGATGGACAGGAAGAAGATGGAGAGCTCGCTCTCGAGCGCGTATGTGACGAGGTACGCGGCGCCGCAGAGCGTCGAGAGCAGCGAGGACTCCGCGACGATCGCCACCGCGCCCGTGTATGAGCGCGCCACCGTGCGCACCCAGCTCGCGTGGTGGGTGCGCGAGCGCGGGCTTGATGTCGGGATCGAGGGCGATGTTGAGGTTGAGGTTGAGGTTGATGTTGAGGCTGGGAGGGCGGTTGATGCACTGGCTTGGGGGGCCGCCCAGGTGGACCGGTGCCACTGCCGGACCTGGAGGATGCGTGTGCATATCAATGTGGTCACGATGAGTTGCAGAGCGATCACGGTGACGGTGTATGAGACTCCGAGGGTGTGTCCGATCCCCGAGAAGTACCGGGAGTGAGGCAGGCCGGACTCGACGAGCTGAGCGACGCCGAGGGCTCAGGGAAGGCGAAAGGATTTCAGTTGGGGCGGGCGAGGGTTGAGAGCATGAGGAACTCAACTCACATAGCGTGGCGAGATAGAGGATGCAGGGGACGATGATGGCCCGGAGGTCGCCCCAGATGACATTGCACCGGTGTATCTGCGCACGGACATCAGTTCTTCTCACATGCCAGCGCGAGGCGGCGGAAGGCGCACCATGAGAGCGTCGCTCAGAAGGTTGAGGACGATGGATGCAGAGGTGCCCAGTGTCTGATACCAGACGGACTCGTGGTCTCGTAGGTAGGCGTCTTGCCCGCTCGGGTAGCTGGCGTGTTCTATCCACATTTCCTGCCCGAAGACCGCTTCCGTCGCCACGTAGACGGTGTTAAGAAGCAGGGATGCTCCGTTGAACGCCATGAAGAGCCAGTCCGATCGACCTCCGTGTGAACCCCGTTTCCGTCTGTGCGTCATCGCCTCTGCAGTGAGGAAACACAACACGAGCTCAACTCCTGCAGGACGGCACCTTCGTCAGCGCGCCTGTGCGTGGTATGGGAGAGGTGGCAAGGCAGTTTGCTCACCATAGAGGATCCCGTTGAAAGTGTTTCCGACGTAGAATGCGTTTTGGAAAACGGCGGTCATGGAGGTGCTATATGATCGGGCTATCGGCCTGGCAGAAGCTGGAGCTGAGGGTACGAACAATGAGCAAAGGGAGTATAAATGGGGATAAGGAGCACGCAAGGTGATGCTGGAGGTGCAGGGAGCAGTAGGTGCGGTGGTGGATGTGCAGCGGAGTCCACCTGCGGTTCTTGAGGCTGTAGTGACGGGGGACACATCGCCATCACCCCCGAGTACCTGGAATAGAAGGGGCAACAGGTGATCAACGGACGAGTTATGATATTCACAAGTTAGCTCCCTCTCCGAGACAAGCAAACGGGCTTTACAGCGAGCTAACAGGATCCTCCCACTGTGATGCAAAAAATCAAAGTCGTCGAAGTGCGGCACCGGCAGAAAATATACAGTTGAAGTCGTAGGGAGAAGTTGCCACGAAGACTGATTGGTGGTCGCCGAGATCATTTTCTCTACATAGTGGACCTGCCCTGCGCGGTACTGAGGCCGGATAAGTGGTGCGCGCGGGACAGCTCATGGTGAGCGTACCTCGTGAATACAGCTCCGGCAACGGCGGAATGTCTCTCAGAGCACGATCGAGGAGCCGCACGATCAACCTTCCGACCCCGTAACAGCAGTGCTACCACAGGGGCTCCAAATGGATCTAAACAGCGACGGAGGCGACTTCCGAGTGGCTGGTCAAGGGCCACAGCGCTGGCATAGTATGTGCATGGTAAACGAGGTGCTGAAGTTGGGCTGGGCAGTGCAGACGTGCTTCTTGGTGCCATCAGCGAGGGTTCAGGGACCGCGTGGCGGCGTTGATTGACTTTGGATGTCATCATTGTACTACCACATAACACGCTAACGATATAATATGTACCTGTGCAGGTCCCTCAAATTATCAGATCGCGCTGCACGAAATATGCCGATAGGAACGATATCAACTGGTCCTTACTGTACACCTTCTGATATGGCGCGTCCTCGATATGGCGCATCTTCGTACGATCTTCTCGTACATTTTAATAAATGAAACCTGGATGGCCTGCTATTGAACGAACGTCGTCGCAATGAAGTTCATGCGCAGGCTTGAAGACGCATTTCACACCTGTTAAGTAGTGCCTGAATCCGAATCCAATGTCAGTACCACGGTTTCCCTGTTTCAAGGCACAATTATACCCAGGCTTCTCAGAACGCAAAGGGAGAAAGAAAAACAGAGCCAGATCCTGACAGAGAGTAAGTCGCTCGGCCGTGGGCCGTCAGCGTGGTTTGAGCGTGATGGAGGCGAAAAGATTCTGGCCGCGTCTCGCGTGTGCCCGGGCGGGAGTATTTAGGGCAGGCAGAGCTTTGAAAGTCCGCTTTTGATAGAGTAAGACTAGTTACTTATCTGACATCATAAGCTTGCGATCGGGCGCCGAAACATCAACGACGTCAAGCGTCGTCAAGCTCATTGCATCTTCTCTTCCTCCACTCCCTGGGTCGTCTACATACACCACCCTCGAGAAGCCCCAGATACACAGAACGCACCTCGGGACATCATATGCATCTCTTCTGCCAGCGCAACCATTATCAATGGAGACCCACTATATTACATACCATACTTCCGCCGCAAGGAACAGGCCCCTCCCGATACATGGACGTCTGGACACTCAGCGGCGAGGAAAACCCAGGCCTGTCTCTGCTGCCATCTCATCTAATGGACCTTCGACATACATAAGGGACCCGAGTTCTGCCACTTCTATCCAGCGGGTTGCAACTACCAACATCCCACGCCCACACTTTGATACCTGATGCTGGTCGGACGTGCCAGTAGCTGCAATTGACAGCGACGACTTCACCGACGACCGAGTTCACCGAGGCCTCTACTCCTTGCGGCCCCCTCAATCAAACACGACCAGTCATCGGGGCTACTTGGCGCGCTCGGCGGGAAAAATTGTGATCCATCTTGGGCTCATTCGATGTGTGAGGCCTATGCTCTCGGAGTTGCCGGGGTGGACCTCAGGGTGAGTGCCCATCCGGATTATTTGTAAGAGAGACTTTCAGCCAGTCAACTTCCGTATTCCATTGAAATCCAGGGATTGCAAGTAATGTACGTTAAAAGTTACGTCACTACAGTCGTACAACAATGGTGTCAGCGGTGTCAGAGTACAAGCAGGATCCGCACATCCACAAGCTGCGCATCCTAGGTATCGCATCCCAAGCCCGAACAGCCCGAACGTGTCCTCGTAAATGCCAGAAGGTCCTTTTACACTGCCCCCACTTCCTCAATATCGTTCGAGGATGAGCGTGAAGCAGTCCTAACCAAATCATGGTGGGACTTCTCCTTGTCGTTCGTCGACTGCCCGCCGCCGATCTGCGTCCTGGACCCGTCTGTAAACTCGAGCTTAGACTGGATCATCGACGTCTTTTCCCGGGTCCACGCACGGCCCGCCACGACCCGGAGCACGACCAGCTGTGGCGCGATGCACTGTTTACCCCGCACGCATCACCGTCAGCACCATCCAACCATATCATATTCATAAATCTCAGCGCAGCGCGACTCACCGTGGACATGACGTATATCGAGAGGAAGAAGATGTCGACCTCGTCCGAGCGCGCGAACGTGATGAGGTACGCGATGCCCGTGAGCGTCGAGAGCAGCATGCTCTCGACGATGATCGCCGCCGCGCTCGTGTACGCGCGCCCGACGTCCCTGCCCATCACCTCCCCGTACCGCCGCCCCATCCAGTAGATGCGCGCGCAGATGAGCGCGGTCGCGATGATTTCGAGCGAGATGATCGTCGACGTGTACGCGATCCCCAGCTTCTGCGCGAGCCCCGCGAAGTAGTTCGCGTTTGGCCGCCCCGAGTCGACCAGCTGCGCGATCCCGAGCGCTGTGCGTGTGGGGGGAAGGAGGGGTGCGACCGTCTCGTCAGCATGCATGAAGCGACGCGACACGCGAGGGAAAGCGGGACGTACAGAAGGACGCGAGGTACATGAGGGAGGGGAACGCGATGACGCGCAGGTCGTTCCATACCACATAGCAGCGGTAGATCTGCCACGGAACAGTGAACACCGGGGTTGATCAGCCACTCGTGACGGCTCCCATCGGCCGGAAACACTCACAAGAAGGCCATCGCTGCAAAGATTAAGCACGATGGACGCCGCGGTGCCAAATGTCTGGTACCACACGGAGGCATTATCTTCGAGGTACGCATCCATTCCCCCAGGGTAGTTCGCGTTGACTATCCACATCTCCTCCCCGAACACGGCCTCGGTGGCGACGAAGACCGTGTTCAGGAGCAGGAGGACGGTACTGAAGAGCAGGAAGTACTTGTCCGTCGGGGCGTGCTTGCGCTTCCGGCTGAGGATGACGCGGACGGTCATAAAGTACAGCACGAGCTCCACACCTAGCCGAATGAACATGAAGGTCGGTGTCAGTGTCAGATCCGAGTCAAGTGTGGCGAGGCAGGTGCGGGTTACCGTAAAGGATGGCATTGAAGTTGTTCCCGATGTAGAACGCGTTCTGGAAGACCGCGAGTGAATCGGCCATGGTGTGTGCTATGTGCTAGTTCCAAAGGCCGGGAGGGGGCGTTGGGAGGCGAGTACGGGAACTCGGAGGGTGGGTGGACATAGGATGAGGCACCTGACGAGTGGAGCGGCTTCCCGGCCTTTTGTACCGTACGTGGTGGATGCACGCCGCGATGTTTGATCCTTGTCCACCATACGGCGTCCTTGGCGGCGCGAGAACTCACGATAAACCCTTGAATGACATATGGCGGCTTCGACAGATCTTCGCGCCGTCCTAACGCCCTGCCTCATCCAACGACACATCGACGCTTCGTCTGCCAGCCAGGCGGCCTACATCTTCCCTTGGCGACATAACAAACGTATATTGAGCTACTTCAGCTAATAGCACGGGCTCGCAGGAGGACATACGGTGGGTCGAGGGTGTACTTGGAGAACCGCCGAATAGAGTTCAAACGTCCACGGCTGGCTTACGAGAAGTCCGACATCACGTCGGGCGCTGCGCACTCTTCGGATTCCCATACTCAAATTCCCTTTTCCTGGCTGCCCTGCTTCCTCTGCAGCGTGGAGGCGTGCGCCCATCTGTGGTCAGAAGGTGCGGGGCGTGCAGTCAGAATTGGCCCCTTGACCACTGGCCAGTCCGATAACTCACGGCGAAACCTTGTGCCGCCGAGGCACGACCAGAGGCTTCCTGCCAGGGGTGGGACACTCGTTGCCTGAGGAGCGCAGCCTGTATATATAACGGACTCCACAGAGACAAGCACACTCGCTCCGACAGACATGTCCGCTCCCGTCGCGTCGTCAGACGGGTTGACAGTAGAGCGCAGTCTTGGTGTCGCTGTCCTTCGCGCACAACGTCAGCTTCATCCTGCTGTTTTCGCGTCGCTCACTCGCCTGGAATCCCATCCAAATCCGAGTCGGATGATCGAAACACCAAGAAGTGGGCCCGTGTTGCCACAAGCGGGAGGGCCAGACACAGAAGCCGCGCCGAAGAAGATGGCAGGGGTACTGGAAGTATCGTATCCGAGTCCAGAAAGCTGGAAACGGTTATAAGGATCGATAAGCGAGAACAGTACTGCACCTTCCGCGCAAGTGCCCAGCGCTGTCCCTGCTGTGTACCACCTTGAGGGAAGGGGGTGGGGGTGAACGAGTCTTCCTGAGAAGTCGCGACGGTGATGTTGCTCTAGATCCATTCCTTGATGTAGGTCCTGCATCCCTGCGTATAGCAGCCTTCAATCCCGAGCAAGCCAATGGATTACCTGGGCACGTCACGGTCTACAGCTCCGCCTGGTCGACACCCGCATCCCCCTCCTCTATAACCAGCCCCAGCAGCCCGAGCTCATCGTCCTCAGAACCAGAATCGCTCTCAGTCGTCGTGCCGCCCGCCTCCTCTTCGGAACTCCCGTCGTACGCCGGCTCGTCCGGCTCCTCGTCGCCGTGCGCAGGCAACAGCCACGAGTCCCACTCCCCGTGCTCCTCGTCCTCGTCCTCATCCTCGTCCGGGTCCGGGTCCGGCTCCGCAGCCCCCTCAGGCGGGAGCGACGGGAACAGCTCGTCGTGGTCGCTCCGGTACACGCCCCACGGCGCGTGCGTGATACCCAGGGCGGGGATCGCGTGCACGCTCGGGAGCTCCGCCGCGAGCGTCCAGGGCGGGAACAGCTCCGGGAGCCCGGGGATGCCGTGCAGCGCGCGGTCGAGGACGCGCGGGTTCTGGAGGCGCGCGGCGCTGTAACCGCCCGTACTCGATCCCTCGCTCGGATCCGTTACCGTACATTCCCTAGTCTCCGTTGCTGACCTTATCGGGACCAAAAGATGACAGTCGATCTTTTCCGATATACATTCCCCCATCCCTGCATTGTCCCGTTCCCGGTCCTTTACCTAAAATCAGCCATGCTTACTCTTAGCTTGTCTCACCTGTGTCATCCCGCCCGTGTTCACGTGCTTGCCCCTTCTGTCCTTACTCAATCCCCTCCTCCTGTGCCTGTCGGCTGTTAGTATAAAAGACCTGTATGTACACAGTGATCATGAGCATACTTGGTACAGAATCACAGTCGGTACAACTGTCCCTGCCTTGCATGCTCTTCCCGACCGTGTGCCGCGACCGCCTTCCTAACCGGGAGCCGCCAGTGTCACATATTTTTGACAGTCTCACCATCTACCAACCTCAACCCTCCCCCCCCTTCTTGTCTCTCTAAAGCTCAACTCCATAAACCTTTCCTTGTTGACTGGATCCCCTCGAGTCTGATCAACTTGACCTTCCTTCTCGGCAATGGCTCTCTCTCTCTGTGCTAGACTCTCTACATCTCTCTTGCTTCTCTCTCTATCTCTCTCTGCGGCTCTCTCTCCCGAAGATCAAGAAACCTGAAAACAATGTCCTCTGTCTGCTACAACCTCCGCAACAGGCCTTTTGGCCCCCGCACTTGAGTCCACTCTGGATTGGCACCTCCACCTGGTATGTTGCCCACTCAGTCACCCCAAGAAACTGACATTTCATCTGACAGCGAGCTCTTTGACACTCCGAGCATTCGCTCGAGTGTAAGTGTCAGGCTTGGTGTGTCCTACAGCCAGGCTGCTGGTACCAATGTTGGGGCAGACACTGGTTCGCTTCGTGGCCAGGTGGCAGACCCATGTGCCGGAGCAGACCCTGCCTTGTCTAACGAGTAGGAGGCAAATCTGAGTAGTGTAGCCTCACAGCCTAGTGCTGTGGGCAGTAGCCCCTTGTCTGCTTTGGACAAGGAAAATAATATTATTTCTTTTTCCACCCAGAACCCCGAGAACCTGCAGGACACGACGGCTGCAAGGAAGGAGCTGGTTGATAAGGATGTCTGTCAATGGACCAAGGTACGTCATCACTATAAGAATGTCACGCACACCTCCACTCACGCTCCCCTTTGTGAGCTGCTGGTGGCAGGAGAGGAAGGCCAACCCTACGAGCCCCCAATTTGGACCATGAACAATGCCACACTGTGAAGGCAGCAGAGAAGTGGCTTATGGACAAGCAACATGGCCGCATCCAGAAGCAGATGCTTAGAGTTCACCATGACTGCACAGCTAGTTTGAGCTCATGTGGCAAAGGTCTGTCAACCTTCACGAAAGGAAAGACCATTGATGCATGCAACTGGGGCACTGCCGGCATCAGTGAGGAGGAGCTAGACCTGGATGCACAGTGCTGGATATTCAAAAAGTATTCAGTCCACCAGGCCCTGCATGACAACGACAGTGACACAGACCCAGATGAACAGCATGCTGCACTTGAATATTGGCATGCCATGAAAAATACCCAGCTCCATAAGCGGCCTAAGGCCACTGTCCAGACAGATACTGAACCATCCAACAAAGATCATAACTTCTTGACCTGCTTCTCATGTGTGAGCTCAGTTGTCTGACCAATGCAAGAGCAAGACTTGCAGCACCAGATTGATGTGCTCCAATTTGAGCTTGTTGAGGTTTAGAGTGCACACCACCCTCAGCTGAAGCGCCTTCACAAACTTAACAAGAGAAAGAAAGTCATAATTGATTCCTCTGCCTCTGAGCGAAAGGCTCCTTATCCTATTCCTTTGGGTACATCAGTGTCTAAGGGACCCATGGCTAACATATCTGCCAAGAAATCATGCAAATGCAATATGGGCAAATCTAAGAAGATGAAGGGCACCAAGGCTGGTGCTGCTCTGTCTGACCCCTCACAGGGCATGGCCACCACTTTTGTGGAAGAGGCTCTCTCACCTGGAAGCTCTGCTCACTGTTCTCAGATGGCCAAGCTGAGAGTTTGCCTTCCCCAGCCTATCTCTCAGCTCAAGCCAAGCAGCTTCATTGGGTGCACTCTGTGCAGAATATTCAAGGGCAACCCAAGCTCCTCAGACAGCAGCAGCTTGTCCAAAGGTAACAATGGTCCTTCACCCCTAGGCCCCTTGAAGCCCCATTGTCTGAGATGACCCAGACCTTCTTCATCCAGTTTGTCTGACTTGAAGGATGCAGGCAAGAATAGTGGGTCATTGCGTGAGTCATCATCTCACTCAGAGTTCTTCTTGGACAGCTCAAGCAGCTCTTTGTGCAGACATCATCGTCACTATAAGCACTGCTATGCATCTAAGAAATATTGCTCTTCAAACGGGCATTCTAAGCAGTCAAAACTTTGAGTACCTGTCTTGAAGCCACTGGATCCAGAGCTGTACGAAGGCAAGGTGGACTTCTAAACCTTCTACAGGTTCATTGGGCAAATGTCCAATTATCTTGATAGATACTGTGTGAGGTTCTGTGACTATCTGTCTGTGGTTGCCCACTTCCTGCATGGCCATGCACATGAGTTCTACATTAACACTAGGGTGGTCAGAGTGGATGATTCTGGATGATTCTGGATACGATTCTGAGAACGATTGTTACGTCCTTAATCTATCCTTCAATAGATTAAGCTGTTTAGACCAAAGACTAGTGGTTGACTAGAGTTTGGATACTAGACTTGTTAGGTCTAGAGGACGTAGAGGTGTGAAG
>JAKLMY010000270.1:0-38861 GCA_022814645.1 Ganoderma meredithae | reverse complement strand
CACACGTAGATTAGTTCCATTTACGTTGTTTCACGTAGAGCTCTGACGAGATATTAATAATAATAATAATAATAATAATAAGGCTGTCATTCAGCACGCAGCCGACCACTTCTGACTCAACGACATTGTCGACGAACTTGTCCTGGTGGCGGTAATAGACGACGAAGAGCTCGAGCTGACGAGCAACACCCTTAAACTCCTCGCCAAGGATGCGGTTGTCGCCCTCAGATCCATCACTGAACCACAGCTAGGCGAAGTACCGATGGCCCAAAAGTCGGAGAGTCCTGTCCTTCCGCCTATCCCACCGCAGCGCCTAGATAGGCCACCAGGACTCCCATCACATCCACCCACGCTCGAAACATGCAGTCCCTCTCCGGGTCCCAGTAGAGGCTCTTGCAAGTGTACAGTTTGTGTCCATGCTGCTCGCCAGCACAAACCCGCCGCCGACCCTGTAGCTTCTTCATGCCCTTCTCGCCGTACAGGTGACAGGGACGTGAAAGCCGAGGTCCTCGATGGCGATACCATGTCGATTTTCGTTGCCGTGTATGTTTTCAAAATTGTGTTAGACGGTCGGCTTCCAATTTACTCATGTCCTTGCTCATGGCAGCCCGAATCATCCCATATCCATGTTCATCACCCTCCCGAGTGCGACCGGTCAAGATGTATTGACCGCGGTCGCACAAAGGTTGCGCATACGCGAGGATGGTTTGTCGCTGTTTTTAGCCGACGGTCATCCTATCTCTCTCAAACAATCCTTACTCGAGAACGGCAATCGCGACGGGGAGACAGTGATGCTTCACTACGGGCTCGGTCGGAGTGGCGATCGTAGGCAGCCTGGTCCTCCCCGTCGTCTCATGCAAGTTCCACCCCAGAGCATCACAACTGTTTTCTTTGATGGGAAGTATCGAAGTCGACGTCGTCGCTGAGCCTCCTAACGTGCACCACTGTGGTGGGTCTTCTTGTACGACTCCCAGCCCAATGCCTCATTTTGTCATTGTGCGTTCCAATCTGTCGATCTCTGCGTTCTAACCTATCGTGATACCCTTTTCAGTTGTTTTTTGCTCAGTGTAATTGTAATACAGTATTCATCGCGTTCTTCTCTCACCGTGCACTGTGTTGTTCTCGGGGGAGTTTGTCAACGTGACCCCCCAGGGCGGAAGGCTGGACGCGTCGTATACTCGCAGCTGCCACGGCTGCGAGCTGAGCGATTGTGTGTGAGCGGGGCTGGGACTCGTGGCCGCTTCAAATTAGGGTCCCCCGTCACGGCGGTCTGTCCGAGTCAGAAGCCAACTGTACATCCCTTCCCTCTGTCACTGGCACCATCGCCCTCCAGAAGCCTTCAATCTAGGTCTGGCGTGTCTTGGACGCCTGCCTGAATGCCTCTTCACCAGCTTGAGTGGGTGTTTCAAGCGCATCTGCATCTCGCAATGGAGTGCCACCGCGTTCGTCTTCGAGATGACAGTGACGAAATAATAATCAGCTGAGCAGGGGGGAAGAAGATCTGTCCTATTAGAACTGGTCGGGTTGCTTCGCTCTGGAAAGAGTTTACGTACGTCTTTCCGTCCTGTTCATCCAGATGATGATGGTTAATGCAGGGCCGAAGGATGTCATAACGGTTCCATTCGACGGGAGCAGAACGGCATTTAGTGAGTTTTTCTGTGGTTGAGCTTCTCCGTGATCGAGCTCTTCTGTGGTTACATTGCATTCCTCTTGTCAAGCTTGCGCTCCAAAGAGGTTGAGTTGGGTCCGTGTTCAAGTCCACACGATATAAATTCTGCCACAAGTCGCGGCACGTTCTGCAGCTCTCCAGCAGGCACACAAGCCGAGTACTTCCGCCATGAAGCTCTCCGTCGCAGCTATCGCCCTTGCCGCCTTCCTCACGCAAGCTTTAGCTGTGCCTGCGCCGAGCGGCGCCCTGCAGGTGAGCCAGTATCATATGCGTGGGGTATGCAGCGTCTCTGAAGGTGTCTCACCCGCCTCGAGCCTGCGACAGTGCCGAGCTGTGGCTATCCCACCGTCCCACTCCTCCGCGCATGGAGCGAGACGGCGACCGACCACGTCTACACCACGAACGCGACCGAGATGGACGCGTTCCTCGCCAACGGCTACACAGCCCAGGGCATCGCCGCTTACATCCTCCCCGCCGACACGCCGGCCCCGACCGCGGTGCCGCTCTTCCGCCTGTACAGCTCCAAGAACCTCGACCACTACCTCACCGCGAACACGACGGACCGCGATGACACCCTGAACCGGGGCAACTACGTCAGCGACGGGATCGCGGGGTACGTGTACCCGGACCAGGAGTGCGGGACGGTGCCCCTGTGGCGGCTGAACAACCACGTCGTGCTCGACAACTTCTTCACGACGGACCAGGCGGAGGTGTACGACTTCGTCGACCAGCTGGGATACCACGATTTGGGCGCCATTGCGTATGTGAACTCCCAGTAGTGGTGATTGTTGTAAGTAAGCTCGTCTGTTTGGCACGCCGAAGGCCAATATACCATCGCCGCTTATTCAACTTTACCGACAGTCCCTGGAATTCCCCAAGCCATCTCGACACATGCGAGGGAGGACGAAGACGTCGCGTAGAGTACATGTATACATGAGCAATAATTCACGTCGTCTTCTCGTACAACGCATATATCTTCTTCTTGTTCAACACCCGACGCTCCGCGTTCAGTGTTCGCTCACTCGTCCAACTTCAGCACTACACAAGCCAAATCCGTCAGCGTCCAAAATCCCTGTCGAATCCAACCGCTAACAAAACAAAACAAAACAGAACGAAAAAACAGCCAGCCCACTCACCAAACGCCCCGGCACTCGGCCTCGTCGCAAAGATGACCTCCCTCAGCCTCTCGCCCTCCAGATCCCAATACGGCGCGTACCCCTCCTTGATCTCCGCGATGAACCCCTCGACCCGGTCCTCTGCGACGAGCGACACCGTGCACCCGCCCCACCCGGCGCCCGTCGTGCGGCTCCCGTACGCGCCCGCGGCCTTCGCGAGCCGGCAGAGCGCGTCGACCTCGGCGCACGAGCTCTCGCAGAGGTTCGCACACGACTCGTGGGACGCGTCCATCAGCGCGCCGAGCTGCTCCAGCGTGTCCGCCGGGGGGACCACGTCCGCGGACGCGTTCGCACGGAGGCAGACCTCGCGGAACTCGATCACGCGCAGGGCCTCGGTGAAGACGTGTCGCGCGCGTTTGTACAGCTGGAAGTACTCGGCCTCGACTGCGGGGCCAGGGGGTCAGCAAACGGTTACTCAGTACTGAGTGGATGCAAAGGAAACGGAGAAGGCTGGAGCGCACCTTCGACCCACGAGAGGTAGACCTTGTGGAACTGCTCCGCGCTCAGCCCACTGAGCGCGACCATCTCTTCCATCGTCACGCCCTCCTCCCCTGCAGGGCGGCCCTGATGCCCGGGACGCAACTTCTCGACCTCGGGCAGGAAGCGCTCGATGCCGACCTTGAGCGCGTCTGCGTCGAGCTCGGACTCGGGGGTCCCGAGCCACCGCGAGAGGACGACGCGGAACGTCGGGCGGTCGGTGGGCCCGAGCTGGATGCCCAGCTTGTGCGCGAGGACGCGCGCGCCTACGAGGGTCTCGACGACGCGCAGGTTGTAGTGCCATTTCGCGCCTGTGTGAGTGTGCGGTCGTTAGCGGCCCCGAACCTACGGGACAGGCATGAGTAGAGCGTGCACGTACTGACAACTTTGTCACTGACGACGAGGGAGTTCGCGCAGACGAAGACTGCGCGGGGCGTCGTGCGAGGAGTGGGGAGAGGGATAAGTTCGGCGCCGAGCTGAGGGAAGAAGGTGACGTAAAGCGCAGAGTGTGGTGTGCAGATGACCGAAGCCGCTTGGTCCAGACTGTATATATGTGCGGTGTGTTACCGCCAATTCGTGGTCTCTGGGGCACAATGCTTACCCTCCACTGTTGACACCGACGCGCTTCTCGTTCTCCATAGCCATTTCCACGAGCTGGCCTTTGGTAATGCCATCGAGCTTGTTATTCACGGTTAGGAACGCAAGCGTTGATGCTACGACCATCGCAGCACTTTGCAGACCATGAGTGACTTTCTTGTCGATGCAGCGAACAACGCTACTAACCTAGAAGAAAGACCAGACCCTGAGGGAACCGACCCAGTGAAAAGCAAGTCAACAGGAACAGGGTGGTCCTGTTTGTCTGATCCAGCCAGCGCCGCGGGGAAGAATCGACTGAGAACACCCTGAACGCACACATCACGATGCCGTTGAAAGGGTACCAATGGAATCTACGCACGTAGTATCCAGCCTTGATGTAGCTCTCCCACCTTAGCTCGCGCGTGTTGATGTCCAGGTGCCAAGCAGGCTCAGCATGGACCGCGCTCGCCGCGTCTGCTTCCTCTGCGGCCGACGGACCAGCAGATGTGAGCATGGGGACGAAAGTTTGTGGGTCATATTTGGGGTTGAGGTTATGCGCCCGCACTCCGCCAGGGGCAGATGTCTCCGTTGCACCAGTTCCGGATGGCAGGGACGGGCCACATGCAATGAGAATGTCGCGCTCGATCGCGGCAGGGAATGCGCCGAAGAGGACGTAGTCGATGTGCTCTCCGATGAGGCTGGGGGCGATTGTTCGTTTACACACGCGGAGGCTCGAATGGAAGAGACGTACTTGACTCTTCCGGGTGCCCGCGCGATGTAGGTGGGTTTGTGGCCGAATCGCTTTTCGTATTCTTCCACCAGCTGGTTATACCGGACCCTATGGCGCGTCGTGTGAGCTGGATGGGTGTAACGATAGGAAAAAAGCGCACGCCTGGACGGCAGCCGTCTGGATGTCAGGTATCGCCTGATCGAGGGAGGTGAAGACGGGGACGGGTAGCTGGGCGGCCATGTTGAGAGGCGCAGTCAGGTAAACAAACGAAACCAAAGGCTAGAAAGTGGATCGATGGTGCTCATGGCAGGCCTGGTCGTCGAAGGAGATCGCTCTTTATCATGGAGGTCACGGTGGATCTGCTCAACACAGCTGTCCCAGCCCAAGTCCCGTTCCGACGAAATCATCACCCGGGCCGTGCAGCCGGCTCCCAGGGCCCAAGGTGGGCGGGCAACCATTCAATTTCTTTTCCACCTCCGTGCTCTTTGAGTCAACGCTGCCAACGACTCTTCACCTACGCTCACTGTCTTGCGCGGTCCACTTGTCTCCTATAGCCACTCACACTCAAGTATCTCTACTATGTCGGAGACACGGCATGACGATACAGGGCCATCCAATTCACGAACAGTCTTGTGCAAAGCCCCAGAGCACCTCAATAGTGCAGGCCTTCGAATCGAGTATGCTGAGGGCAAAGGACGTGGTGTGTACGGTAAGCCTTTTCTCCCACTTTATGCTCCCTTATCTCAAGTACCCAAGACCGATGAACAGCCTGCAGGGAGATTCCTGCGCAGACCCTGATTGAGACCAGCCCCGTCCTCTTCTTCTCCGCGGTGGAATACGAAGCCCATGGAAGGCATACGGTGCTTGACCACTACACGTTCGTCTGGAGGGATGGACGTATGGCTCTGGCTCTCGGACTAGGTGAGTTCTCACATAAGGCCGTCAACAGCGTTTCGCCGAACATACCTGCGGGGCTACAGGTTCTCTGTTCAATCACTCCCAGAGACCCAACGTCTTGTACACAGTCGATCCCGCCACTGATTCCATCCGCTACACGACATCTCGGCGCATATTACCAGACGAAGAGCTCTGTATCTTCTACGGCCATAAGCTTTGGTTTGAGCCGGTCGATGCCTCAGATGGGAGTTCGGCGGAGGCCATGGAGGAGTGCGACGATGGATGGGGTGGTCTCGGTGGGGTTGAGGATAATGAAGACGACTCCGATATCATTGAACGTTCCCTATTTGACGGTTTCCTCGAGGGTGACCCCGACCAGATAATCCCGGAGGAGGAATTGCCATTCAGACGATTGAAGCTTACGCCTGAAGAAGAAGAAGAGGATATGGAATCTGTGCGCAAGGGTACGAAAATCTACCCTCATCCCAATATGCTAGCTCACAGCCGGGCCAGAGGAGGCTTGGGTGGTCGATCTGCCCGATCCTCGACTAGCGGCCACAACGTTAAAGTATGCCCCTTCGCCTACTCCCAGCACCCCGTGTTGACTGAGCCCACACAGATGGCTCAAGCAAAGTGGGCTCGATACCCCCTCGATGGCTCACCTCAAGCGCATACGCAAAATCAATGAGCGGATGAGCATGATCCTGACGCTTACCCGAGAATACCCACAACCACCCACCTTCCCTGAACATGTTGAATTGCCGTCGCCTTATGTCCTGGCCGTACCGCGAACCGCGGCATTAACTGTGTCCTCCTTGAAGCTCAAGTCATCATTGTGGCCCACAGTATATGCGCCGCGCAAGAAGTTCGAACCAGAGCCATGGTCGAGAGGCAAAGTACACTGGGCATGCGAAGCGATGGAACAGGTAGTGAAGGAGGCGCGAGCGGCGGGTGAAAAAGGCGAGGTAAGGACAACAACCGTCTCGCAACAACACCACGATGATAATGCTAAACGCATCCGCACAGGTGTCTATAGCAGCACACGTCCCCGTGCCCTACGACGAGGAGACGCGCGCCGCAACGCGGATGTACGAACCCGTCAGCGCACACGACACGCGCAAGTCCCTCTCCCATCCCCTCCGCCACTCCATCATCAACCTCGTCCGCGCCGTCGGCGAGCTGCGCGCATCCGGCCCGCGTGCCACCGCATCCGCCCCGCCCTCCGAAGCGGTATCTCCCCCGCCGCAGCTCACGCCCGTCATCGACGTCTCCTCCCCCTCCCTCGACCAGGTCTCTGCCGCGCTCTCCCAGCCGCACACACATCCCCTTCCTGCCCTGCCGTCCCAGGGCCAAGCAAAGGACGCGGTGGCAGGGATGGACACGGAGTCACGGATGAACGGCGCGCACTACCTCCTGACGTCGCTGACGCTCTTTACGACGCACGAGCCGTGCATCATGTGCAGCATGGCGCTCCTCCATTCGCGCGTGAAGGAGGTCGTCTACCTCATCCCGATGGAGAAGACCGGGGGATGCGGGAGCGTTACGTGCGTGCCGAGGCTGGAGGGCGTGAACCATCGGTACGCGGTTGACGTCTGGAAGGGTGGAGATGGATGGGCGGAGAGGTGTGGGTTCGTGGTGGATGAGTCGTGCGATGCGTAATTGAGATCGTTGCGGTGGTCCTTCACGTGTGGTTGTGGAATTGGTGTAATCTCTCTCTGCAAATGAATGTTCGATGACTAAGTTCATGGTTGGGGTAGCATGGTTTAGCTAGTAGCTATAGGAGGTATCCGACTTCTCATTGTTCGGCTCACTTCGCGCGACAGTGAGATCCGGCACGTTAAGTATGGTAGGTGATTTTGTTAGTTTTCAGCTGTCACATTGACAGTAGGAAATGAGGACACGGAGAGAACTTTGCTTCTTCGCTCATGGTCAAAAAATGACAAGAGTGGGATTTGAACCCACGCCTGGATACCCAGATGAGAAACCCGCAGAAGCAGGCAAGCTTTCGCTTGAGTCACACGCCTTGGACCGCTCGGCCATCTTGCCATAGCCCTTCATCGACTGAGGGCAATCTAGATCAATTCGATGTCTCTATGCATTGCACTGGGGCATTCAATGAGCTTGTACAGTCATCATCTCATTGGCCTGGTTTTTTCCTCAGTGAGACCTTGCGGAACACCAGGATTCTGCTCTGTATTTAACAGCGGGAGTCGTCAAGTCGTTTTATGTCATATTGATATTTTCGGTGCGTTTGAACAACAACAGTTCGCCTTTCACCTTCAGTGCAGCATTTATTCGGCATCAGGGTCCCGCTAACTATCAGTCTCAGGTCGTCCTACAGCTCTGCCACGCTGCCTCAGTCGAATCATCTCTCTCTCATCTTCGCAAGCATGGCGTACGCGGGTACGGCCTGGGATTGCTTGATAATCGTAGCCTCACAGTGCGCACGCATATTCAGTACAGAAGCCTCCCAGGTCATGAGCTGACAAACATCCACTCGCGAAGGTCCTTGACTCCCACCCACGGGGACCTCGATACAGTTCTAAACAGAAATATTCGGAGCAAATCCCATTCGCTCGATATATGTATGACCGATGTCCACCTGTGCTAACTTTTCTAGCGTTCTTTGTGGCCCGCCGCCACCCTCCTTCATCTCTTCAGTATTGCAAGCCCACCATCGGTCTCTGACCCTTACGTTTGCAACATGGCCACAACGGCAACACAGAAAGCCCTATTCCTCCCTGCCCGCGGAGGGAAGTGGTACGTCGGCGAGGCCCCCGTCCCGAAGCCCGGACCCCAGGACGTGCTCGTGAAGGTAATGGCTACCGCCTTGAACCCGATCGACTGGAAGCTCGTGGATTCGCAGTACACCTCGATCATCTCGGAGTTCCCCTTCGTCTCTGGAACAGACGCGGCTGGAATCGTGGAGGAGGTTGGCGCGGACGTCACAACCCTCGAGAAGGGCGATAAGATGTGAGTGGACGTGCTCGCACGCAATATGCCTGCCCGTCGTGCCGGGTTTCGTTGCGGTGGCTGATGACATATGCGCTCGGCGTCTTGGACCCTAGTCTGTTCCAGGGGTGGTTCGCGAACCCCTACGCAACCTTCCAGCAGTACTGTCTGGTCCCTGCCCCCGTCGCCGCCAAGGTACGCCACTCATAGTGCGACCCAACTTTGTACACGGCTCTTACACGCCATATAGATCCCAGAAGGCATCTCCTTCGACCAAGCGGCGTCTGTCCCACTCGCTCTCGCGACGGTCGTGCTCGCGCTCTGGGACCACAACCCCCGAACTGAGAAGAGCATCCGCCTCGCGCCGCCCTGGGAAGAGAGCGGCCTGACCGCGTACGCAGGGAAGCCCGCATTCATCGTCGGGGGCGCCTCGTCCGTCGGACAGTACGGTTCGTCCTTCACCGAAGTTCCATTTCGTTTTGCATGCGAGGGGCCTTACCTTAACTGATCTAATGCGCGGTGCCACCCGCAGCGATCCAAATGGCGAAGTACCAGGGCTTCTCGCCCATCATTGCCACCGCGTCGCCGCACAACGCCGAGATGCTCAAGGCGCTCGGCGCGACCATCGTGCTCGACCGCACCCTCGCCCCCGCGCAGATCCTCGCCGAGCTCCCGAAGGCCACCGGCGGGAAGCCGATCGAGTTCGTGTACGACGCGATCTCCCTGCCCGACACCCAGCCGCTCGCGTACGAGGCCCTTGCTGACGGGGGCTCGCTCGTCATCGTCCTGCCAGACGTCATCCCCGCGGAGCTGAAGAAGGCGGGCGACGGGAAGAAGATCGCGAACGTGTTCGGGAACGTGCAGCACCCCGAGTGTCGGCCGTGCGGGGAGGAGCTGTACAAGCGGCTGACTGAGTGGCTCGAGAAGGGCATCGTGAAGGTAAGCTCTCTGTTCGTGCTGCAGGTTTCGGCCGACTTTCTGATCCTTGAAAACCTAGCCAAACAAAGTCGACATTCTTCCTGGGGGTTTGGCTGGCATCCCAGCGGGTCTTGATCGGCTAGAGGCGTTCAAGGTCAGCGGGACCAAGCTCATTGCCCGCCCTCAGGAGACTGCGTAACAGTGGCTACACGCGATTCCTTGATGGGCAGTCCGTGCGCCGTATCTTGAGGTTGAACTCCAACTGCCGTGCAGGATTTTTATTGAACGACTCGTGTCTATACTGTCCATGATCAAGATGAATTTATCCGCGGAAAATTGAAGGGGTGTACTTTAAATCTCTATTCTAATCGAGGGCAGAAAACGAGGCGTCTATCCGATGGCCGAGTGGTCCCTAGCTAGCACTGTCAGGCCATCAGCCAGTGAGCGGGATATCTCTCGAAAAATATCTCCTTGTCCCTATAACGGTTCGGGAATATCCTGTCCGCATAAGACTGAAACTCGTCGCGCGCACCACCACCTCTCCAGCCCACAGGCATCCACACAGTCAGCGCAAGGGTCTGTAAAGGGTGCCCCGCCGTCCTTTCCGCCATCGACGGCAGCCCGCGCAACCAGTTGAGCTGACTCGCCAGCAAGAAATCGTCCGCCAGCTCGATCTCAAGATCCTCCAGCTCCTGACAATACTGTGCGACATGGTAGAGCACAGCCACGGATGGTAGCTTGGACGGGGGCCGCAGGCCCATCGTCCTAACCCCGACCGACAGTGTGAGCCTCTTCAGCAGAGGGAGAGCGTGCGTGATTTGGACGACCTCGTCGTCCATGAAGCTCACGGCTGGGTGCCAGTGCTCCACGACGAGCGTCTCCAAACCTGCCGTCAAGCCCTGCACGAGGGGTTCCAGGACGTCCGAGAACAGCATCACGGGGGCCTGTCTGGCCTCCTTCATGCGGGCCCCGGCCGACGCCGACTCGCCGCCTGGAGGATGGTAGACGAGGCTGAGCGACTGGAGCATCCTCGAGAGCCGGGACGGGTCCTCCACGCGGATGTCGAGCTCGCAAAGGGAGGGCGCGTGGAGGTGGGACATGAGGGTGGCCAGAACGCGGCATGCGCCCTCGACGCGGAGCTTCCGGAGTGCCTTGCCTCCACGCACGTCGCCCTGCCAGATGGCAATCCCAAGAATGCGCACGGAGAGTGTCTCGAGCTGGAGGCGGGAGAGGAGTGCCTGGAGCTGCGGGAGCGACAGCGCGCTGCCGTCTGCGTCCAGGGACAGGTGGCGGAGATTCGGGGGGTACGATAGGCGTTCGACCGGGTCGTTGGGTGCGGTCTTAAGGCGTAGCGAGTGCAGCCCGGGGACAATAGCGGACAGACGATCCATGAAGCGTTCGCTGTCGTGGTTGGTCATCGTCCAGTGGAGGGTCAGATCGAGAGAGCGGAGCGAATGCGGAAGGAGGGTGAACACGGCGCCGCGGCTCTCTGGGTATTCCTCCCAGACCGCCGAGCACAGGGAAGGCAGGAAGGTGCGGCCCTCGTTTCGGCGGACGAGGTAACGGATGAGGTCCGCCTCTTCTCCCTTGACAGTGACGGGGTTGTAATACCACCCCGTGTACTGGGTATGCCTCAGGGTGCGGACCTGCGATCCATAGTGCAGGAACAGGTCCCAAGCATCTTGTCTGCGGCGAATTTTGTTTTTATTAGAGCGCAAAAACTGAAGAAATATATTAATTAGCGTATTCGCCACAGACGAGCTCTCAGCTCCGCACGAAGGAGGCACGTTACTCACTGACCTTAGGCACAAACCTCTTATTGGCAATCTCGACATCAACAGCCAGGAGGAGTTGATCCAAGTCCTTGAGCGACCGCCCGCTGGATGATGTCCAAAGCACCTCCGAGGCGGGGTCCGACCACGCGAAACAGACCTGCGCACTGCGAGCACATGCCCTAAGGCCCACACGCTCGTTCAGGTCTAGCGCAGCGAAGACCTCAATGAGAACGTCGTAACAGAATAGTACTTGGTGCGCATGCTGGGTCACACGAGGTTTACCGGTGTCATGATGTCGGTCCCATCGCGGCTTCCAATGAAGGTCACCGGATGGACGTGAGAGTCTAGTGCGGATAGAGGGGATGATGCCCATGGACGGAGATGGACGGTGACAGTTCGTGGCGGCGTTCATAGCTCAGGAGAGGAGGTGCGCAAGACTCACCTTTATATAGCAGTTCGAGTCCGTAAGATGGCAGTGCCTGTCTCTTTCGTCGGAAGCTATGTAGTTGACAGTTGTTGGCGAGTACTTTGAGTATCTGTGCAGCATGGTACTGCTAACATGTAACCGAAGCCTGAGCGCCCCGATTCGCCGAGATTGACGATGCTACTAAACGGTAACGGTCACAAAACTTGGCCTGGAGGGTGAAAAGCAAAGACGTACCTGGAAATCCCACCGTACTCGCTGTACGTTAGAAATCCGAATAGCACCCAACCTGTGCCAGGAACAAAACATTCGCACCTTCAACGTGTCGAAGCGCGCGAACGGACGGCCTGCAGTGTACCTTGTGATCTCGTTCAAGTTCCTCCCCGCATGTATACTTACATATCCAAGGAATGGGAGTCTGGATGGCAAGTAGACTAGCTACCTCTATCGAGTCAGTCCATTAACGAAAACGATCGCCTTGTCCCTATAACGGTGGGGGAAAATCCTGTTCACATAGCACTGGACCGTGTCACGAGCACGAACTTCATCACCCTCCTCTTCCCAACCCACAAGCGTCCGGATCGTGAGCTCGAGCGTCTGAAGCTGATGCGTCAGCGTCCCATCCGCTCCCCTCGGTGGGCGGGGTCCACTGAGTTCGCTTGCCAGCAGGACGCTATTATCGCAGCGGGCCAGCTCGACTTCGACTTCAAGGTACGCCAGCCGCGGGCAGTGTTCTGCAATGTGGCGGAGCGCGACGAGGGAAGGGAGCGTCGTCGGGGGCTGCAAACACATCGTCCTCACCCCCAAGGACAGCGTGAGCCGCGTGAGCTCAGGACAAGCCTGCGCGAGCCGGAGGACCTCGTCGCCCGTGAACCGCACAGCGCGGTGCCAGTACTCGACGACAAGCGTCTCCAAGTGCATCGTGAGCCCATGTACTAGAAGCGGTTCGAGGATGCCCGTGAACAGCTCAACGGGTGGGCCGGTGAATCCGAGCGAGCCGGGGCACCACGAGGTACTGTAGCGGAGGCTGAGGGAGCGCAGCGTCCGCGTGAGGCGCGTGTTCCGCCCGAGCTCGGTCGCGAGTCGATGGTGCCCCTTGGGGTAGTAGGACGAGTACCCGCACCCCTCTTTCACGCGGATGTCTAGCTCGCGCAGTGACGGGGCGTGCAGGCGGGACACGAGAGCAGCTAGGTCGAGGCATCCGCCTTCGAGATGGAGCACCCGTAATGCAGTCCCGAGGCGTACGCCCTCGTGCCAGGCACGGTCTTCTGCGATGCGCACGGACAGGGTCTCTACTGTCTTGAGGCAGGAAACAAGTGTTTGAAGCTCCGCTGGAGGCAGGACGATGCGGTTCACGTCTAGGGATAGGTGACAGAGATGCGGAGGATACGACAGCCGTTCGACAGAGACCCGCGGTGCGGTCGTAAGGCGCAGAGTGTGTAGCTCAGGGACTGTAGAGGAGAGCTGGGTCATGAATGTTTCGATGTCATGCTGCGTCATGGTCGAGTGCAGAGTGAGGTCGAGAGAGCCGAGTGAGGGAGGGACGAGGGAGAATAGGGCGCCGCGGGTCTCCGGGTACTCGTCCCATTCGGCGGACTGCAACAAGGGTAGGAATGTGCGCCCGTGGTTTCGATGCACGAGAGAACGTATAAGGACCCCTTCTGCTCCCTTTGCAGCGGCAGGGTCGTCGCGCCAGTCGTGGTGGCTACACTTCAACACTCGGATTTGTGATCCGCAATATAGGAACAAGGCCCACGCGTCGCGGCGGTGATGGAATGCGTTCAAGCTCAGGAGCTGGAAAGATATGTTGCTCCTATTCGGCAGAAATTGAATATAGCTTACGTGCTAACTCACCTCGCTGATGAGACTAACATCGACCGCGCGAAGCAACTGATACAAATCCTTCAGTGACCGTCCGCTACACGAAGTCCAAAGCGCCTGCGACGCGGGGTCTGACCATGCCCAACAGACTTGAGCACTGCGAGCACATGCCGTGAGGCCGTCCTGGTCGTCCAGATCGAATGCAGCGAAGATCTCGACGAGGGCGTCATAACAGAACAAGGCTGGGTGCGCCTGCTGTGTCGGACGAGCTTTTCTGGCATAGTGTCGGGGCCAGTGCGGCTTCCAATGCACCAGGTTGCCAGACGGTCGTGGGAGTGAGGTATGGCTGGAATGGATGGTGCCCATGGGTGAAGACAGTTCGGGGCAGAATCCATAGCATAAGCTCGAAAGAGAGGAGGAGACTCGCCCTTATATCACGTCGCTCGACCCAATCGCAAGCGTTCGAAGCGTCCGCTGGAGTAAGGCCACCGAAGCGTCCCGACTCGAGACTGATGAGAGGTGGAACTGCCGAGATGCCGACGAATAGGCTCAAGGTTCGAGTTCAAACTTTCCACAGAGTAGGAAGATACACTGGCAGAGTTGAGAGTTGAAAGTCTCGGTAGTCGTTGGCACTTGAGTGGGTGGCGGAAACTGGCAAGGAGGATGGAGCATGCATAGCGCCCATCGAACACGTATATGGCAGCCGTAGCGCCCAGCGCAGCGTTCAACTTGGACTCCAGCATGAAGCTCGGAGATCCAAGTCCAGGAGCGTTGAGCACCGGCCGGCATCTTCTCGTCCCTTCTTGCACCTCCGAACGTACTACGAGCCATTGGATTCGATGTTCGTACACCAATCTGTCAAAAATCACTGCGAGCCTGAGGCTGACAGCTTGCACCGGAACCGTGCCAACCATCCGAGTCGTAACTAGTCGTAACCATTCAGAAACTACAGTAGTAACGGTAGCTCGGAAGCCTCAAATCGCACCCCCAACCAATACTGTACAATTCACTGGCGCACCCTCCGACACCTAATGGCCCTCCTCTCTTCCCAGCGCACAACGCATATCACTAGTAGCCCGGCGATTTCAAGCCTCATCCCCAATATTTCTCTGCGCCGAAAACGCGCCAGCATTCCGGCGTGTCGAACGGGCACACAGTCCCTCCGCTGACTCGGACGTCAGCCGGCACTCGATTGAGTCGACGTATGGCTGGATCAAGGGCGTCAACGACGCCTCGACGCGCGAGAGGATGTCCCTCTGGTCTGCCTCGGAGCGAGTGCACTGCCGTAGCGAGCTCTCATGCCAATGGTAGACGAGGCGGCGGAGGGCGCAGCTGCGCTGGTGGCGCCCAGCCACCACCCCAGTCAGCTCGGCGTACGGGAAGGACTCGTAGTCGATATCCGCCTCCAGTCAGAGGAGACGCAACGCTGGGCATGCAAGCGTCGCCAGGGGTGTCAAGCTCGTGAATAGCGCGCGGGCGGTGTGCACCACGCGATCTGCGCCTTGCATGACTGGAAGCAACAGGACAGACAGCTCCTCGAGCTGGGTGAAGTACGGGAGGAGGCGGGGGAGCGCACGCCCGCCGCTGTCGTTGATGTGTGGAGGACGGCGATCCGGGAGAGCGGGATCATGTCGTGCAGCGCGGGGAGCCAGGTGGAGGTCCAGAAGTCGCTGGTGTCGTTTGTTTTGAAGAGGAACAGATGCGAGCTGCGCGTCATACCCAGTCAGTAGGAGTCTATGGATGCCGACGGAGATCTCCATGAAAGTCGCGGCGTTGAGCGGCGCGGTGGGGGGGAGGCGTAGCGAGGGTCGAAGAACATTGCCGTAGACGTTGCTCCCCTCACTGCCGTCGATGGACAGGCTGTGGCAGAATGAGGTACTTGAGAAGGCAGAACGCCACCTCCAGCTGTACATCGCTGAAAGCGAGAAGGTGAAGTCGTCCAATGTGTCAGTTGGTGCACGAAGGTTGGAAAGCCGTAGGAACCGCAGCTGCGGTGTGCGAGAGAAGATTTGGAGCATGCATGTTGTGCACTCCTGAGTCTGAGATAAGTCCAAGTCTGACATCTCGAAGCACGAAACATTCGAGTTGCGGTGCATAGGAACAGAAACCCTGAAAAACGGAGCTCGGTGGCTTCTCTGTGTCGAATAAGCGATCCTCAGAGCGGTGGAACGGCAGGAGCCCTGCCCCTCCGACGTTGAACGGCGCAACGATCGGGGGAGGCCCTTGGTTGACGTTGAAGGGGCCCCCAAGAAGGAAAGGCGCTGCCGCTCCGGGGTTGACATTGATCGCTGGAGCGGCGAGAGGGAAGTACGCGGTCCCAGGAAGGAACGCAGCCATGAAAGCTCCGAGGTGGAGCTGCTGGAGCATGGCAATTTTGGCGGCGCGGGGGTGGACAGCCGAGATGTCCCCTACTTGTTCCCTCCTTAGATAGACCGCGCGGATGCGGAGGCCGTGGTCCTTCAGGATCTTGTCCACGAGCGAAGCCTTATCCGTGGAGGCATGCAGCGTGAGCCGGTATCCCGAAGCACACTGGAGAAAGAACTTGACTGCCGCTTCGGGATAGGCTTGAACGTCGACATGAGCCCAGAACGTCGCGTCGCCGAGCACCGTGCTGCGCCAACGCTGACAAACATGCGCCAGGCGGAACTGAGGTCTCATATCGACTTCCTTCTGAGTGGGATGTCGGCGTTGGTGTTGGGCGGAGCCGGAATGTTGCTCGGCGAGCATGGGCACCTCGATGCGAGAGCCCACCAATCGCGGGAAAATCGCGGCGAGCATCTCGGGCGGGAGCCCGTTGACTGGAGAGAGCCTGTTCAAGTAGTTCGCGCACTCCCCAGAGGAGAATCTGTAGTTTGGCCTCCACAGAGACCGCCTGGGAGCCCTACTCAGTACCAGTCACGCACAGGGAGGGGCGGACGCAACACAACCACGTACGTCATCGCGACTGTGAGTTAAACTATATCAGCAAGCGTCATCCGAGGTTAGCTGCGAAGTATACAGCAGAAACACTCACCTTAAAGTAGCCAAGTTCCTATCTACGGAGAGCTCCAGCTGCGAGATGGACTCTGGAATAGGCAGGGAATCTGCATCTACGGCACGGGAGGATTAGCCCTGGGGAAACAGACAGCTGCAAGGGATGAGGAGGATACATGGCTTTCAGCAGGCAAGGAAGCAGCGATCGCGAAAGCCCACGGCCAATGCCCGCGATTCACGCGAGAAGCCTAAACGGTCGGCCCTCGGACCTCGCGACGTATTCCAGCCGACTTATAAGAGTCACTGAGATGCAGAGAGATGTCGAAGAGTCGGAAAGCGAGACAGAGCACAAGAAACGACGACGATGAAGAGGTGATGCGCGTGCGGACGTAATAATTACAGCGTGATGATGTACAGCTCCAGATATCTGACATGGTACCGTATCCGTGATCAAGCGACAGAGACAAGACAAAAGCAGACACACGAACGAGAACGACAACAACGACGATGACAACAAAGTGATGATGATGACGAGTAGATGAGGTGGCGCGAAATACGGACGATAATGACTCCGAACAAGCATGTATGTACACAGAATGACATGGGATGGGATGAGATGGGACGGAAGCTTGCAACAACAGTCCAAGCATGCATGCATGCAGAATGACCGTCACTAGGAAGAGACCATGCGATACAGGAACGTGGGACGGGGGATGGAAGGTTGGGGATGTGGATGGGAGACGTGGAGGGGTAACCGGAAGAACCAGAGTGTGTGCAGGGCCGGGAAGAAGCACATGTACAACAACAACCATGGCATGTACAATAACACCAATAACAACAACAACAATGACAACGACAAGAGCGGGTCGCAACGTTCTTGTGCCAGAATCAGCCGCATCCACAGACGAGACGTCAGTGCAGGTACTTCTCGTTCAGCGCGTGCACCTCCTTCGCGAGGTACGGCCAGTTCAGCGCGCGCGCGAGCTCGTGCTGCATCCGCGCCTTCCTTTTCCCCTCCTCCACGCCCTCTGGAAGCGCGCGCTCGCACCGCTCCTGCGCGAGCTTGATCTCCCACCCGAGCAAGTTGTACAGCAGCCGCATGTTCGGCTGGATCAGCACCGACAGCCGCCGCGAGCGCACGATGAGGTACGCGTCGACGAGCGGGATCCCGAGGTGCTTCATCACGTACGCGATCTGTGCCAACCAGCCATTGAGCAACGCCCACAACGCACACGGCAGATGGATGTGGAGAGCAACTCACCGTGACAGTCGCGCTGCGCGACACCCCGACCCGACAGTGCACGAGCACCTTCCCACCCTCCTCGCGCGCCTTGTCGATCCATTCGCAGATCGGCTCGAGCTGCGGCTCGAGCGTGTCGATCCCGTCGTCGCACACGCCCTTGATATCGAGGACCTTGATGCGTCCCTCGCGTTCCTCGATCCAAAGCGAGCCCTGACCCCCAGGACCCTTGCCAGGCACGAAGTGCGCATTCGGGTTCGGCATGGCGCACGCTGCGGGAGGCACGACGTGGGTGGGGTTCAGGTGAGGAGGCGGCACGAGCGCGCACTCGCCCACAGAGACGACGTGCGTGATCCCGAGCGCATGCAGCATGAACACATTCGACGCGTGATTCCTGCGGTGCAGCGATGGAGGGCTCAGATCCCGGCTGGTCACGCAATCACAGAACATGTACTCACAGGTTCCCGAGGTACAAGAACGGCAACACCCTGCTGGGGAAGCTTCCGTCGAATCTGGGGTCGTTGAACCAGACCTGGTGGTCCTTCCACGGCAGCGTCCGCGTCGGAGGCAGTGTCTTCGCGCGGGGTCGTACCGGGTTGTGCGGATGAGCTCCGATGTCTGCTTCTGACTCCGAACGAGTTCGAAGAGGGTACACCACCGCGCTCGGTGCGCTCACGCCCGTGGGGGTGTCTGATAGATCGTTGACCACTGGAGGATTCACGAACTGGACCGACCTCGCGGACGCGTGTCCAAGAGACCGGCTCCAGCTGCCTCCGTCACCATGCGACGCACCTACGGGCGCCGGAGAGGGATGCGGTGTCGGTGCTTGCGACGGAGCCTGGGCGGCGCGGTCCTTCTCGAGACGTGCCTCGACGCGCCGGAGCACACCCAGATCGCTCTGGTACACGAAGAAGCTGCGGCGCTTCTCGACCTGGAGGGTGAGATAAGCCTCAGGTAGGGATGAACCCCGGAGTGCCATGAGAATGGACAACGCCAACACCGAGGATTCTGTGTAACCATCCGCGGAGTAGATCAGGATCTTCAAGGGGCGTGTCCGCAAGGGAACAGGGTTAATGGAGGTAGGGCTCGAAGAAAGGGGAGTGGTAGGGGATGAAATCGACGGGAAAGTGGCAGACGTCGACCGAATGCGCGTGTATGCACTATGTAGCGGAGAAGGCGACGACTGGAAGAACGACGTAGGGAAGGAACTAGGGGGTGGCAGAGAGCTCGGTGAGAACCCAGAGGTCGGAGAACCGCGCCTGAGCGGGGAATCGAAGGCATTCTGTGGGCGCGGAGGAGACAGCTGCTCGCGCGCAACTTCGTAGGTGAGGGAACCATCGACAGGCAGCATGAGACTCTTCAAGAAGTGGATGAACGGCAAGAGGGTGTTGATTGTCACGACAGATGAGGCAGGGGAACTCGGGAATGGAAGGTGAACGACATGCGATGCATTCGGTGGCGGACGGGGTTGGACGGGGTCCTTGGGGTCGAGTCCATCCATGTCCGCGACGCATCTCTCAATCCAACGCTTCTCTAGGACACGGAAGTGCTCCTCAGCCGCGCGGAGGTGGGCGGAATTAGGGAAAGGGGCATAGTCGTGGCATTCTATGCAGAGATCATACCCGTAGCCGTGATTGGGGTCGTTGCTCCGCCAATCATATGCGTCATCGTCATCGTTTTCACCGCCGATGGAACGTATGAGGATGCGGCGGTCAGGGGGCAGCGGAACGTCGTTCGAGTTACCGAGGAATATCTGGCCAATGGTGGGCTCCCAATGCGAGGAGGTGTTAGAGCCTGCGATTGAGTCCGAATCTATAGTTGACGTGGGGTCGATGATGGAGATGATTTCCGACGCCTGAGTGAGGTCGCGCATCTCCTCCTTTTCGCGCTGGGCGAAATCTATGGTGTTCGCACGGGCAAGGCAGGGGAGGTCGTCGTGGAGTTCCCCGAGGGTATGAGCATCGGTGCCGGCTGTATGTGCGCCGGAGAAGAGATCCTCGGTGCGGACTACGAGGTGAGGCAGCTTGTCGACCATCTCAGATGGAGAGGCATCGAGGACGAAGACGTTGTAGACGACGAGGGCGTCCGGGTTCGGGGCGCGGGAGCGGCGCTCGCTGTACTTGAGCTCTATTGCCTGCTTGAACTTCTCAGCGACGGCGATCGCGAGGCGCGTGTGGCCGCGCGGGGAATAGACGACAACGTCGGAGAGCGTGGCGTATACTGGCTGTAAGAGCAAATGAGCAACGTTGCCAACTGCATTGTGTGCCCTGCGGGGACCGAAACGCGGGGCGGGCAGGGCGCGGGGGACAGGGACGAGTGGCCGGGGGCATGGCGCGGGCACGGCCGCGGACGCAGATACGCTCAAGTGGCACAGGGGACAGGAATAGCGAAGCTGCCTGACAAAGTCGATCTGCAACGCCTGTTCGGCTGCGGAGGAGCCTCCCAGCAGCACGAAGCATTCCATCGGCCACGTTCCTGTGAAGAGGCCTACCCCGTCCGCCGCTTCCCTGCCGCGAAGCCTGCCCCATGGCAGACGCAACCTCCCAAGCTCATCCCGTGTCACCCACTTGCCCAACCCGGCTGCCATATGCGACCAATCGTCGCACAGCCCTCTCCGCGAGAAAAGAAAGCCACACTCACCACTTGGATCCCAAAGTTGCGCAGGCTAATCCCATCCGGTATCCGAGGCTCAACAAAGGCATTTACATGCGCCCCCGCCTCCTCCACGCGTGTCCGCAACAGTTCTCGCACGCGGAAGCTCGACGTCAAGAATGCCGGCGCCGAGTGCACAAGCGGTGGGGGTGGGGGATGCACGGTGCTCGTAAGCGGCACAGGAGAGGGATTGAGAGGCACCTTCTTGAGTGGCTCAGGCGGAGGGCACCCGTTCACCATCGGCCCTTCGACTGTCGGGTCGAGCTCCATGGCGACATCGTCTTCTAGATCGGCCGGCTCGAACGAGTCGAGCGAAGAGCTCGTCGAGTAATCGTCGTCGTCATCCTCAAGGTCCTCGGTGTCGCACATCTCCTCCTCGTCCTCATCGCACGCGACCCAGATCAATCCGCGGAAGGAAGGGACGTCGCCCTTCGGGCGCGACGAGGAGAAGAACGCGTTCTGTTGCTCGTTGTCGCCTTCGAGTCCATGGAGGAAGGGGAAGAGGACATGGTCCGGGGCATGGGTGGTGACGTGCTTCAGATGGAGGTCGGAGAACTGTGCGGCGGTGAGGGCGCGGATGGGCGGGTAGGGGTCCTGGCGGTGCCGGAGGGCGGGGAGGGAGTCGAGGAAGGCGGGAGGATAAGAAAGGCCATAGACAGTGGCAGCGTCGTCGGAGATGGCATGCATGGCGTCCGGGGGGGAGAGGGGGGAGGTGGAGATGGAGGGGGAGAGGAAGAATAAGGTTGCGAGGAAATAGAGGCAAGATGAAGTTGTGTTGTTTGATATGGGTGGTGGTTCGAGTGTGACGGAGCGAAGAGGGATTGGCCGTCCCGAAGAGGCGGCTTCTCGGTGGCGATCCTATCCAGAGACCAGCCTTGCGACGCGACGAGGCCCGAGCCCGAGTCCGGCGATGTCTTTCGTTTCGTAGCCGCCCGCCGCCCCCATTTCATAATGACATCTCAGATCCCGATCGTCCCTTATCTGTTCTCCCGCCGCCCGCCCCTCGCTCGCAATTTCCCGTCGCGAGAGCCCCAGCCCGCTCCTCGCGCCCTCCTGTCTCCCTCGCCATCCCAGAACGCAGCAAGCAACCGGATACATACGCGGGCACTCGTTCCCACAGAAAGCGTACTCCCATGGCTGCTCGCCGCCTTCCTTTGGTGCGGCTTCTCTCTCGCACGGACGCGCCCCATGATCACACCCTTTCCCTACATCCCATCGCCAACCACCGCTCTGGCGCAGGCCTAGGCTTATCCGCATCTCCGGATCCTTTACGCCCCTTTCGTGGTAGCGTTGGGCGGTGAACCCCATCACGCCACCCACTTTGCCTATTTCGGTACACACGTTCGAGAACACTCAGATTCCGCAAGAATTCTAGTTTTTGCATTTCAGACGCGCCTCCGTCACAGTGCGTCATCCTCTTCCGCTCCTTCCTCGGCCCATCCTCCGTCCGACATGCCGGAACTCGACGGCCTCCACTCGGTCCCGCCTCTCGTTTTCCTCCGCCCGCTCGGATATACCTGCGCACTCCAGAATCCGAACTCCTGTGTTCCAGCTTGTGCTTTCTTGGCGGCCACCTTGCCACCGCACAAGACAGCCAATTGACTGCAATGAATAGTATGTCTCCGCCGCTCAGTCTCCGTAATGAATGAAATTCCAAGTAATTGACAACGGCTCACAGGTTGATATGGAGCTAGAACTGCAACTGCAACGAAATCGGTCGCAAACCTCTTGCAACGACAGGCACGCCATGCTCGCTACGCAACAGGGTCTTCCTCCTCCAGGGTCAGCACATTCTTCCCTGCAATGATCATGATGCTCCTAGCCTCTCCACTGCGTCTGTCATTCCCATCAGAGACCGCTCCAACACACGCTTGCCCAGCGGACGAGTCTGTCCCCCCAACCCCGCCTTGCCTTCGAGGTTGTGTCTCGTTTTGATCTCTTCGATGTCGACGGCAGGCCACCGTGTCCAATTAATTGCCAAGTACCCGGGTTCTGGCGCACGCGAAGCCCCCGCCCGCCCCATGTGGCTCATCATGGATCCCGATCAGGTGTCGATCATCACTGTCGGGCAATAGTTGGGGCGCGCAGGACAGTAGCACGAAGGTTCACGGCTCAAATATGGGGACGTGGGGTACGTGTATCCACTGCATATCTCTCTCCGCCATACTTATCGCAATGGCGATCGTGTCTACAGAGCATACATAGTTACCTGTGACACCGGTCAGGCCGTCGCAGTAAATGACAAGCAAGAAAGCATGCTCCTCCTCGCCATCCCCACAGCTTCTTTCTTGACCTCAGCCGTAAAGCAGTGCTCGCAAGTATCACGATGCACAGGTGCGAGGTAACGCCTTGATACCTGCAGCAACCGGTGTCCAACTTATCCACCACCATCCAGCCTCCCGCCGTACTTATCTGACCACCACTCATTTCGGACCACTACATCCACATTCGCGCGCAAGCGCGCATGCACACCCATCTGACCAGTGTCCACCCATTAATATTGTCAACTACACCACCTCACGCTGCGCCCCCCTCCTTGTGATTACGATGGACGTCGACCTTCTGGCGTCCCATAGGCATGTGCTCAGTGGCGGCGTGCATTCCTGGGCTTAGGCCCCCGCCGCGGACTTGCGTGCGCAGGCGCCTCCATCTCTCCCTCCGTCGGTGTCGCTGTCAGTGGTGTCGCTGTCCGGCATCTACAAATTCGAATCGTCCCGCCGCCCCGCCACCGTGACCGCCGCCGTCAGAAGTCTTCCAAAGGAAAAGACCCTTCGAGGATCGCTCGAGGCGTGTGCAAGGCAAACGCGAGTCTATTTCGCGCTAGCGCATCCGCTGCGGCGATCCCGGTGGTGCCGGTGATGGTGCGCGCCGGACTAGCACCGCGACCTGGCCCGCGAAGAGGAGGCGACCCGAGTCGAGGGGCAGGGACTTGGACTCGCGCGCGATGGGCTTTGCTGCCCTTGGACTTGGACGTGGGCTCGGACTTGGACTGGGACTTCGATCGCCACCTACCCTACCAGGAAGTTACTTATGATCTGGTGATCCGGTGCGTTGCTCGGTCCTCGCTCCTTGTCAGTGCTCCTTCTCATCCACGCACACCAGCTGGCCAAGGCACCATTTCGGCTCGGAGTCAGGTGGTCGACAAGCTTCGGGCTCGGGTTCTGGGCGCACGCGGCGATGGCTCCGCCCTGAGCAAAATCGGAAACGTCGGCGGTTCGGGGGTGCCTGCGCGCGTCAGAACGTGGTGCTTATGCCTTGACCCACCCTTCACAGGTGTGCTTCTGTTTCTGTTTCTGTTTGCCCGCAAGTTGCGAAGTTCCCACTGCCCTGCTACGTTGCTAAACATTTGCGACTGGCGGGACCGGCCTCGTCCGCGCGCGCCTTGGCCCGCCGGTCGAAGTGGTGATGGTATCTGAGTTATGTTTGACACGATCCAGATTCAATTTCCCACCTGCTCGAGTAAGCAACCGGGTAAGCAATCAATGCAACTGTCGTTCGCCCCCCGAAGTCAACGTTAACCCCTGTCCGCCCACGGCAGCCGACGGTGTCGGTGCCAAGCCTGACTCGGAGGCAAGGAGCGGCGACCTACAGACTTGACATCCTGACAGAGACGACATCTTGATCGCGGGATCTGGCTCTACCCAACGCCTCGACTCCCAGATCTGGCAGCTGAGATGGGGCAATCGAGGGCTCCCGGCTTGGTCACGGTGGATTGACGGAGGAAACAACGACAAGTCAAGTTGTTTGCGGTGCTCAAGTTCGAGCCTGCTCCACCACTAGCTACTCTGTCGACGCGCGAAAGTTCAGACTTTACATTTTTACATTGCTGTATTCTTAGCCCCCGTGTGCGGTCATCGATCATCCGCAGGCGACCTATTCGTGCCAGTGGGCTCTCTGCCTCTAGATCTCGAGCGCGGCATGCCAGTGACATTGACATGCCAACATTCTGCGGCGCTGGCAGTGACACGCCCGCGGAACAAGACCGCACATACTTACTGTGCTGTAGCATTCTCGGGTTCGGATTCGGATTTCGGTGCTACTCGGCAACCAGACGTCGGGGTCGATTGTCGTGACTGTCACGGGCGTATGTCGCACTGTCAGCGCGGGGGGTACGACTGTAAATAGCACTAGTAATCACCGCATATACAGTACAGTAGTCGGCAGCGCGCCACAATTGTGAAGATCGCGACCTAAGGCTGGAGTCACAGGGAGGGTACCCAACGACCCAAGTGGCAAGTCGACCAGGGCTTAGACCAAGGCAATTCAGTTTCCCTCGCACGGCTCGCCCGTGCTCGCGTGCTCGATCGCAGGGCCCGGGGCCGCAATGTGGCGCCGCCGCCGCCGCCTGGCCGGAGGCCGCGCGCGCGCGCCACCGCGGTATCTGCCACCATGCACCATGCACCATGCACCAGGGCTTGCGATGTCCGCAAGCACAGTGCGTACCCCATTTTCTCCAGCGAACCTGGGCAGTCAGCAGCTCCGCTCAGCTGAGCACCCATAAGTTCAAGATGCAGTGTCACTTGTCACTGTCAGCCCGAGCGAGATAGGAGGAGCGCGCGCTCCATGCAACCATGCAACATCGCGCCCCGCGCCGGGCATCGGGCGACCGGCCGTGAAGCCCCTGAACGCTGGGCCTGGGAGCAGCGGGAGCCTCGAGGCAGCAAGCTCAAGCTCAAGCTCGAGCTCGACGGCGTCGCCCGCGCTTCGCGATCGCGCATTCCCGTAGGTTTGGCCCGGGTGCAGCATTAGCATTCCGCATCCACTTAAGCCACCCCGTATGTGCGGGCGTGCGCTTCCGCGCCATTCAGCGGGGGCGCAGGGGGCCGCGTGCGCGAGGTTACTGAACGACTGGCCTGCCTCGAGGCGGGCTGCGCTGTGCTTCCTGAGTCCCCTCTCGTCATCGGACGTCTTTCAGCTTCAAGCTTCAAGTCCTTTGCGTCTCTGCGTCTATGTGTGTTTGGGTTCCGCGCGCGTCAGGTGCCTCTCCTCCCAGGCCCGAGTCTTCGGCGCGGCGGCCTGAGCGAGCGATGCGATAAGTACATACAGACAATGCGGCGATGCGCGCGATACGCTGTTCGCTTGTCTGTGCTCCTTCGAGACATTTATCGCTTCCTCGAGCTCGCCTCGTGTAAAGAGACGACGGGGGTGGGCGGCGAGCTGTGTCCAGTGAGTGAGTACCTGGACAGTTGGCGGAGATTGTGCTCGTGCTGTTCATGCTCACATGCCGTGCCCAGAGACAGCGCAGTGACATCTTGGGGGACGCGCGGTAGCTTTTGCAAGAGGTATCTTTAGCCATTCACGGGTCCGCTGGCGCTGCGACGTCCATCCATGACGATCACCCTCGAACGTGTAGTCAGGTGAGGATCCAGATTTGAAACTTTGTCTCGAGGGCGTTGGAGGGAGTTTGGAAGGACTTCTGGAATGTATCGGTTGCCTCGTACAGGACCTACTGACATTGTATTTGCGCATGTGCTCGGTTTAGATCGATCTGTGACCCGAGGGCAGTCAATCTTGACATGAAGCAAGTTGAAGCTGCTTACTACTTGCCGACGAAGACGCACCTCTACATTGAGAAAGGGTGGATTTCGTGGTCTCAGTCTCAGGTGATATTGCGTGTGCAAGGTGCAAACATGATACTGACCCTTAACGCACATGCATTCAGGTCACATTGCCTGGTGCTCTTGCGACGAGAGATGGCGCAGTCATTCCGAAGCTCACCTGGTATCTGTGCCCCGCATAAATTGCAAACGTTCTCTCGGACAATTGGTTCATAACCTCCGACGAATGCCATACCAGAGCGACGGCAACTGCATGCGAGCGCGATAGCAAGACCCCGACAATAGCATGCGCGACGGCTCCGGGTGGCCTGGTGCACGACTGGGCACGACGCTGACCGTGACGGGCATTCGCACCCCAGTAGATCCCAGTATTTATCACAAGCCCGACTCTCACCCCCACTCCCATGTTGCGGACCCCAGGCCCGCCAGTCGGACGGTCCAAAAGCCTAAGCGCAAACCCTCCACGGTCCTGGGCCCAGTTGACCATAGTATCGATATCGCCGGCGTGCGGCCCTCGTCTGCGTCCTCAGGCCTCAGCTTCGATTCTCTGCGCTTCTTCACTTACATTAATGTTGTGCACCGCATGCGGTCTGCCCTGCCCTGCTGGGGCGCTCCGAAGGGGTTCCCTTCTCGATCACTCTCGCCCGCCCTCCGTGCGAGGCTGAGTTGCGATGTCCTTCGCTGAGTCTTCTGGAAAGGCTCGCGCCCTCGTCAACGATTGTGCCGGCCAGGTGCCCGGCGACGATGATGATATGCATGACGACTGCTCACTCACTTATCAGGCTACTGCCGCCTCGAACTCGAGCTCGCCATCGACGTCTGGGGACGCGTTGGCACCTGTCGTGGGCCCGGGGTCGAGATGTCAACCCCCCCCCCAGCACGTGTAAGCTATCATTGTTTTAACGGACCAGGACTAGTCCTGCGTGCGCAACCCCACAATGTCGGGGTCGATGGGCACGAGTCTTGAGGTATTTGTATTCAGCGGCGTGCTGCGGTATGTTCTTTTCGTGGCACTGGCAGGGACTGCTGCACTTGCATCATATCATGGTGACGAGAATGGAGTGTGTGATAGCGCGCCGGCGAGCATGATAAGCAAGAAGCAGCAAGCACTGCAGAAGGAGTGGTCGAGGCCCGGAGGCCGCCGGATTGTGAGTGGGCTGGGAGTATTCTTGGTCTTGAGCGGGGCTAGTACTAGTGGAAGGAGGGAAGGAAAGGGAAGTAGGCAAGCGCGACGTGGACGAGAGCGCTCGCAGCGCTGATCGCCCCGCTGAAGCGACGGTTGCGGTTGCGGGTCTCCACTCGACCGCGTCCTTCCTGCTCTTTACAACGGCGACCTTGTTCTCGCTCTCTCACAAACTCCCATGCCCTGGGCTGGACCAGCTTTTCAATGGCGCTGTATGCGCTCCCGGATCTTTCTGTTCGATTGGCGAGTCCGTCTGGGGCCGTAGACTAGGACGTGCGCGCATTCCCCCCTTCGACTCTAGAGCTAGTGCGTACTAATCGTTAATCCTGCGCCCCTCATTCCTTCAGACTACCCTCGGTGACGGTCTTACGCAATTTTGTTACCCCTTCTGGTCTCCTCGGAATTGGCTTTGGGAACTGGTTCTCTCACTGGTCTACTTCATAGCCATCGGTGGAGCTGGTCCCACGAACTCCTTGGTGTGTATAGTACAGAACTCGGCCAGTGCTGCACTAGAAGATTATTTTGTCACAAGTAGGTCGAGACAGGAGGAATGCTGCGTACATCCCCACTGCCACTTCCTTCTTGGTCGCAGGTGGTGGTGTAACTGTGCTAATCATGGCAATATTCTCAGGCTGTGGCCAGGGCGACAAGTGACGTTGAAGACCCTGGTGCGGAGGATTTACAAATGCGATGCTGCCTTCGCAAGTGACAAGGTCGACGCACTCGCAACAGTCTACCATGATGTTGCCTGAAAGTCGTCTACTGTCACAGAACACCCCCTTTTTTTTTTTTTACTTCAGATCTCGGGTTTGGGCCTGAGGCACCATGAAACCGTCGCATAAAGCCGGAACATTGCACTTGGCCAGCGGCATGGCTCGGATATGTGGCAGCTGAGACTCTTCACGATCGCGGAGTAGGTCCAAGAAACTTGGTTCTGGGTGTGTGATTTCCGTTTTCTGTCCCCAAAGCCCCGTTTTCACACCTTCTTCATACAACTAGGCATTGCATCACGGGAGGGACGATCATCTCTCCCGCGACAGCCGCATGAGGCGAATTTTGGCGATTCATATACCTTGCTCCAGTCTCGATCACAGGTTGCGAGGGGCAGTCCTACGGCGGAAGACGAGCATTGCCTCCGTGTCAGCCACGATGAACCAGAAATTATCTCGACCGCTCCACGTTAACCTGATCCCGTCCGGTCTCTTTTAACTTCGCTCCTCTCAATAACAATAGTAGCCAGCCGCTAGTCGATCTTATTGTCCGCACTCCGGATCTCCTCGCCAGCTCTCCGAACTGCTCAGCCTGTAACCCTAAGTACTGTCACTTCCGCAGACACGCTGGACGTGGTTGGTCGCGAGCTAACTGTCCCATCTCACCCTGGAACGCTTCCCCTCGCACTACGCAGTCATGTCTCTGTCCGCGTGCTCGCGCCGACTTTCCGGGACGATCCGGCCTCGTGTTCCCTCCGTGGCGCTATCTGGTAGCCAATCATCTGGACTTCGACCGAGTTACACTGTCTCCAGCGTCGACACTTTGTTGCGTGATCTTCTCGCTGGGCCGAACGTCCAAGAGGCTACTACTGTATCAAAAGACTCACTCGGACAAAGGGCCGCGGCGACACCTGCGGCTTGGAGGAAGGCTTCGGCATACGCCACCATCGGTCGCGCGCCTCCTCGCCGAGCCTTCCAGAAGGATATCGATGGTGCGTGAATAATAGTTGGGTTCATTTATGCGAGGGGCCCTCCAGACATGACATGAGCTGCGGGTGTGTGCGTGTGGCAGGCGGTCGACCCGGACACCCAAACGACTCACGCTCATGTTTTGGGCACATTACCTCATCCGAGTGTCGCGACCCCCGCATGCGGAACTCATGTTTCCTGGCAGAAAACATCGCAGACACCACGTTCCGACGCCATCCGACCGGCGACGGGGTCCCCCTATGGCGTTCTGGCCTTCCCAGTAGCCTCAGCTCGAGTCTGCACGTCCTCGCGCAGGGCACTCCGCTGAATTTGAGCGTGAACTGGGACCTGAGCCCGTCTCAGCCACTGTCGCTCGCTTCGCCCCAGCACATCCAGGAGCCCCATACCGGGGGACCGAGTAGTGGTTCCGGGTCGCTATTGCTCGGAGCCTTTGACTGCTCTGCGCTCGGGTCGCAGGGAGAAACGCAAGCGGCACAGGGACAGGCGCAGACCGCTGCTGCGTATGCCCCTCTGGCAGTGTCGCTAACCGTCCTTCCCCCGCTCTCGCTACAACCACCACCACCACCACCTCCTCCTCTTCCATCAACTGCTGCAGCACTACCGCCATTGCCCCTGTCCGCGGACAACAACAGCAACAACAACAGCACCACCACTGTCACCACTACCCTCGAGCCCTGCGATCCCCAGCGGATAAAGGAAGAGGCCTCTGAGGAGACCTCCGTCGTTCATGCTGTCGCTCCCACCCCAGACACCACTCCAATGTACACAGTGTCGTCCGTTCCGTCCGTCCGCCCATACCCCATACAAGCCACGCCAAGCGCGATGAACGCCTCGATGCCCCCCGCCTCGATGCCGATACCCTTGCCGCCCCCGGGCCACGGCATCCCGTTCGTTCCGCCCCCGCCCGGGCTCGCCACCGCCCCGTCGGCGTCGCACCTCAACGTTAACAACAGCCCCCTGCTGGGCCAGCCCTCCCCATCAGTCTTCCAGACACTGCTGAGCTCACCCCAACCACAACTGCAACCACAACCACAACCGCAACCGCAACCACAGCCGAACGCGTGCAGCTGCAACTTGAAGCCGGAGTCGCCGATCGCGCGCACGCGGCGCGCGGCGCGGACGCCGCCAATGCGCGTGTGCTCGACACAGGCGCAGCACACGCTCGCGGTGCGCCTGCCTGAGGGGCTCGCGCCGGAGATGGTCACGATCTCCGCGAAGAAGGGCGCGCGGCTCGCGGTCGTCGCCGACCTGTGGCACCGCGAGGACGACTGTGAGTGTCTCCTTTTGTCTCTTTCTCTCTTGCACTTCTCTCGTCTTTGTTCGAGTATTTCCCCCACTCCCCACCCCACACCTTCTGCTTCTGCCTTGCTCGGATCATGGGCTTCTTCGTCGAGTCACGACTGCTTCTACTCCGACGCCATTACCTTCTTCTTTCCTGCGCATTGGTTGGGATCGGAAGGCAAGCGTGGTATAACAGGTAGCTGACCTGCGTTCTTTTGGCTCCCTATCGCGTCCCCGCGTCACGCGCCGCGCGCTTCGCCTCTTCCCCCGCTCGCTCCGCGTGGTTCCGCTCCTCCTGATGCTGCAGCGCACTACGAGTGGGAGGTCGTGTTCGCACCGGCGGACGTCGACATGATGTCCGTGCGCGCCGTCTTCGAGGCCGACGGCCAGCTCATGATCCACGTGCGGCGACGTCCAGCAACAGCAACTGCAACTGCAGCCGCAGTCGCCGGCGGAGAGGGAGGCTTCCCTCCGCCGCTCGTCTGCGCACGATGAGCCCCGTTGACGTCAGTCGCAGCCCACGCGGGAGGAGGGCATTCAGACCTCCTTGCCGCAAGCCTTCTGCCGACCGCCGCTTCTCGCTGCTTCTTCTTGAGACGAGCCGCGTCGGCTTGCTTCGTCTTCGTCTTCGTCTTCGTCTTCGTCTTCGCTTTCGCCTTCACATTCAGATTGGACTTGGACTTTGATCGCGGGGGGGACAGGGTGACGAGCGGATACCCACCATAATGTATCTATATCTATACATGCGGGCTGCCGTGGCTTAGTCTGCGGCGGCCCTCGGACATGTGTCGTGTCATGTGTGCGCTCGCGTTCGCGTTCGTGTCGTTGTAGCACTGTTTTCGTTTTCGTTTTCGTTTTCAAGGACCGCGCAGGCTTCCTTCAAGTTCCATTAGCTAATGCCGTCGTCATCATTATCAAAAGAGAAAGAGGCCCGGATGTGTATTCCATACCCTACCCATAACGGAGTAGATACCTACTATGGAACGAGTTGGACTGTGTAGGCGGGGTGTGGGGGTGCCAGTTGCAGGTGGATGTTCTCGTGTGGCGGCTTGATGGAAACGCGCGATTGAGCGATGGTGCCGATAAGCGCCTAATATTCGTTGTTTGGCGCAGAGGCTGTTGCCAAACAGACGTCCGGAAATGGAAGCGATTTGAACTCAACTTACTACCCTGGCGCCGCCGACCAACATCATCATTCAAGTGGGCGAGGACCACTATTCTATCGCTCTATACCTGGTAAAATTATGTTATTTCTGTAATTTTGCGCTTCTTAATACCCTAGAAGCAGCAGGGTTCGTCAGACGTCTGGCAGGTGCCACTGGCATTGTACTTACATGCAACTTCAGGTTGCTTCGAGCTCATCCTTTCATATGAGTCATATCACGCGATTTTTTCAGGTACGCAGTCATCCCGGAATCTCATATCCAGCTGTCTCTCTTCGACATAACGTTGATGCGAGTCAATATGACTGACACTGCCCGACATGTCCGTCGCTCAGGAACCTCACGTTGCGTGGACCTCCATAGTATTACAGCAATTCTGATGCTCGCTGTCATGCCATTTGGACAAACTTCTCAAAGTGCGACCGTAAGTTCTCTGCATGACCTGAGCATGTAATGTCTCAAACAAACTTGAAGGAAGCAGCCCTAACTGCCTTCAACCGAATTGTGGCGGCCCCGTGCACTTGAGATCGTACATCACGGAGATGGTTAACTTCACGTACGGACTGGGCCCCGATCGGTATTCTGACGAGGCGCCAGTCACGTATACGTACATGGATGCATAGGATGTTGATTGACCCCAAGAGATTGGCCTAGGTAATATATTGCTCCTGGCTCTGCACTGCACAGACCCGAGACCGCCCTCGCGCTAACACTCGTCTCATATAGGCTATACGTGTCCTATGTCTTCTGGAAACACAATAAAGATGTAGAGAGTTCCTTCGCTCTCGAAAATAGCGTGGGCGACCAAGTTCAAGCTGAGTCACCGCCGTACTTAATCGGATATCCCCCTCCAACGTGTACACTCCGTGGCTCTTTGTGAATGCTCTCAGTCATCGCAGCCTACAAATACACGAGTATGACACTTCAAACAATCCTTCTGATCATAACACTGTATATTACAGTCATGCCGTCTCCTGAGGGTGGACGATGAGCTTCTTCCCGCTGACCTTGTTCAGCTTCAGGAGCTCCAGGCCCTTCGGGATGCCCGCAAGGCCCCCAGGGACAACCTCGACGTGGTTCGGCTGTCAAATCAACACTCCAGTCAGCCAATAGTTCTCTCCCCTCCCCAGCCGAAACATCATGCACATAAAACGCACCACGATAGCCCCACTCCGGAGCAGCTCCTCAAGCCTCGAATACAGCTCCACCCCGAACGCCCTGTTCTCCGGAGCGTGCACGCTCCCGAACACGTTCACGACCTTCTTCTTCTTCTCCGCGCCCAGCTTGAGCACGTCCTCGGGGATACTCGTCGCGAGCGTCGTGATGAGCGCGCCCCCAGGGGCGAGCAGCTCATATCCGAGCTTCTGCGTGTCCGCGCGCCCGATCGCGTCGTACGCCAGCTCGACGGGCGCATGCGCCTCCCTCGCGAGCTTGGTAACCTCGGCGGCGAGCGCGGCGGGGGGCAGAGAGCGGTCGAGGACGTGCGTCGCGCCGAGGGACTCGAGCAGCGCGGCGTTGTGCGGGGACGCGGTCGCGAAGATCGGCGAGAACTTGGAGAGGCGCGCGGCTTGGATCGCTGCATACGCGTGCGCGTACGCACGTGTGGTGTCTCAGCGACTCGTGCGTGGGGGGACAGACGGAGACAGGAGAAAGGGGGGAAAGGGGGACAACATGGGAATGCGCACCGTACTGGCCGACGGAGGACCCGCCGCCGAGGACGATGGCGGCCTTGCCGACGTACTTGGTCTGGCCGCCTGCCTCCCAGGGCGCAATGAGGGACGCGGACTGGCCGCGCGGGTCGTGGTTCCAGAGGCCAGTGATGGCTGTCGCGAGTCCGAGCGGGACGGACGCAGCTTGGTCGAGAGTGATGTTCTCCGGGACCTGCGGGCGGACGGAATTGATTAATATTGGTGTGCTGGTTTGGTTTCGGGGACCGAATGGATGGATGGAGCGCGAGCGTACCTTGGCAGCGAGATCGGCAGGGACGACGGCGTACTGCTGGAAGGTGGCTTGGTCGTTGGCGAAGTAGCCCTGGAACAGGCTGCAAGGACGAACCAGTCAATCAGCATGGGATTGGAACAGCAATGAGCGTTATAGGAGGAGGGGGGAGGGCGTACATCTTGTCACCCTTGGTCCAGTTTGTGACTTCGGAACCGACTTCTTTGATGATGCCCGAGGCGTCCGTGCCGGAGATGAAGGGGTAGCTCTCTGCGAACACAGCGAAGTCCTTGATCTTCCAGTCGACGGGGTTCAGCGCGGCGGCAGAGACCTTCACGAGAAGGTCCTTGGGGCCGGGCTTCGGGACAGCGACCGTAGCGATCTTCCATTCGCCCTGCTTCTCGGGGAGGATGAGAGCTTTCTGCGTAGCCATGATGAATTTGCGGAACGAGAGATGGAATCAAGGGGAGTGATGGAGGTCAATACAGGAGCTTTGAGGCCCTGACGAGGAGGTATATGTAGGCCGTGACATGATGAGCTGTCGTGATTGAGGTGCATACCCAGGTGGATTTGAAGTGGCTGACGAATAAAAATGGATTCGTGACGCACTGATCGGCCCAAGAGATTATAATTGATACAGAGAGGGAGGGGACGTCAGATACGTGTGGGTCCTGTCGACGTCATGGCTCTTCGAGGGAGAGGAAACCAACGTCGGGCTGAACTGCGATTGCAGATTTTGCATCTCGCCAAGCTCTATTCTCCTCCACCCCGATTGCCGGAGTTTCGCCAGCTACTATAGTAGGTCAGTAACAGAGTGTTCCCATCGTGTGTATGTAAACCTGCCAAAAGGCCAGCCCCTTGCAGCAGCCTGGTCCTGCGACCGGGTCGTGTGTGGGGGCAGGAGTTCGAAAGCAAGGGACGATATGCTTACCTGTGCTGGTTCGCGATTGACAAATCCAATGCGGTGCCTCGACAGATCCATTGTCATTTTCATCGGGCAGGTCGTCGAAATCTGACACAAATATGGCGGTCACTGTCATGAACGAAGAGGAGGCCGAGCTATGACGACGCGGGCCTGAGATAACCTAGATTTTTCAGCGTCGGTCCGGCGTCCCGGCGAGTGCTCCAACCTTAAGATGGCTTCAACTTGTCACCGACTCATCCTTGAAGTTAGATCTGTTGGTCCCAGTCCCGCCAATCTCAGTAACTCTGTTCCCCTTCCACGGGAATGGTATCCACAGTTGGTTCTGTCTTGACTCCCATCCTCTTCACTCTGCCCCCTCTTACACTTGGATGGAATCGGAAGGAGCAGTGCTCAGCAGCGGGGAGGAGCCACTAAGGGGCGAAGTGTCCCCCGGGAAGCTGAAACCCGCGAAAACGCGCAGTCGTTAGAGCGCAGCACAAGATCAAGACTCGAGGTGGAGGACAGGTTCACGTCAAATGTCAAGTCACCGCAGTTGAACAGCCTGAGCGACCTAAGTATACGGTTACCAGTACTTATGGCAGTACTAGTACTGTGAGTACCCCGCCGACTAGATATCTGAGCAAGAGGACAGAATATGGGATCGGCCGAGCCCCTCGCATGCAGATGTGAGTTGGCCCGGATAGTCAATGAAAACTGGTGAGTCCTTCCCCCGATCCTCCTGGTGCTTGTGCATTTGCTATTGATTCACCCTCTCGATCTGTCTTCATCAATGGGTATCTCCCCTTCCAGCCATACATCCCTTGCACGCCCATCAGCTTGCAACCCGGACTGGCCCCGACACTATGTCAGCAAGGCTCGTCCGATACAACATGCGCACTCGGCCCTGGTCTGTTATGACGTCTGCATCGAGATCTTTGCTGCATTTGACTTGGACGACCGAGCAGACCTCACGACATGTGCTCGCAGTGCTCAAGTCTGTCGGGCATGGTCAGACCCCGCTAGGCAGGTGCTTTGGACTTCCCGCAGCGGGCGGTCGCTGAAGGACTTGCATCAATTGCTCCGTGCGGTCGACATTAGTCGCATCAGTAAGGTGAGTGAGCATGACACCTGGACCGACGTTTGGCTGAGGAAGAGCGCCATGTCCCTCTAGCTTCTGAGCATGAACACATTCTATCCCCGTCATTCGGACGGGTGGGCGTTGTTCCTACATTGTGGGTCACAAATGCGGACGCTGAAATGTAGCTACTACGACTGACGCGACGGCCCTGTCCCATCCATACGAGCCGAAGCGGTCCTTATACATTCTCTCATACGTCGAAATCGAGGGCGCACTTTCCTTCCTTCATTACAGTCCGCCGAATGGCACGAGTACCCTCCGAAGTTCTTATGCGGCGCCCTGTTCTCCCTCGTCCCCTCTTCACTCGGCACTCTCAACCTCACCCTGCACTGGTCCATGTCCCAGCACGACATCGAAATATTCATGACTCAGCTCTCCTCCACCATCCCGGGACTACACACGCTGCGCCTCACGACTGCACCGCATGTATCGGTCGAACGGCTGTCGTATCTCCCACACCTCCGTCATCTGTCCCTAGACCCCAATGGCATCTCCCTGCTTCCGGCGGAGCTCGAGACACTCCTTTCCCGCCTCCAGACAGTGGAGACTCTATCTGTACGCATCGAAGACGACCGTTCCGCCTCGCATGACGGCGCGCCCGTACACCTCGGGACGGCCCTGCGGACGCTCCACGTCGAAGGGGAATGGCACGCTGTCGCCGTCCTCGTGTCCCGCCTCGACGCCCCGTCGCTCCGTGAGCTGGACATCCGCGTGAAGGATCCGTACTCCGTCGCACTCCCTTATATATACGCTCCCAAAGGCCACCACCGGCTCGCGACCGAGCTCGGCGGGATCGCGCGGCTCGCGCGGACGCTGCGCTCTCTCCGCCTCCGCCACAGCACCTTGTACCCCGGCTCAAGTTCTCCCAGGCCCAACTTGAGGGACCCCCCAGACCCCCCAGTGGTGCTGTTCCCGCAGATCCTCGAACCGCCCGCGCGTGGGGGGCTCGCGACGCACCTCGAGACGCTCGAGGTCGCGTACTGGCACTGCGCTGTGGTGTTCACGGACGCTGACGTCCTGCAACTCGCGCAGGCGTGCCCCGCGCTCAGGCGGCTCGCGCTGTCCGCGGGCGTGCGGACCATGCGCTTGCAGCGTCGGCGGCCCCCGACGCTTGACTTGCCTTCCCTCGTCGCCCTCCGCCATATCGCGCGCCACTGTTCGGAGCTGACGCATCTCGCGATCGAGGTCACGGTGACCCACGACTCGGATGGCGCGGCGTCTGGCTGCCAAGCGAGCTGGAGAGCGAGGAACGAGCACAGTGAAAATATGGGACGCTGGGGCATCCGCTCGAAACGCTCGAGCTCGCAATTTGGGTCCCTGTGCACGCAAGTTGCAATTGGCACGACTCGGATGTATCTGGCGATGTTCGGCTTCGTGAGGAGGTGCGGCGCTATGCGAACAGGCTCTTTCCGGATCCCCAGCGGTACAGGGATACGGACATCTTTATAGTGAGTGGGGTTAATCGCGGTAGCTAGTCATTTGTTTCCGAGTCGTTGGATAATGCAAGTATGCAATGCGGTCTCCGAGGATGAACGTGATAGTGCCGAGTATAAGATGCACCGGATGGGGTCGGCTACTATCCGGGGTTTTGATGGCCAGAGTGTCTCCTCGCAGCTTCAAGCTTGTAGTGGAGATCTCTTCAACTCGTGAACTCAGAGTAGCACCAGAGACCTTGAACCCGAGATTTCGCCATACTCAGATACTGCGTCGCTCTTAGCGAGCACTCTCTACTAACATTGCAACGTAAAGGAAACGTAGATTAAGCCACTCCAAGCAATCCTGCAAAAAATACAGCTGTTGCGGTCATGCCGTCTCCTGCGGATGGACGACGAGCTTTTTCCCGCTGACCTTGTTCTCTTTCATGCGCTGCAGGCCCTCCGAGATGCCCGCAAGGCCCCCAGAGACAACCTCGACCTGGTTCGGCTGCATCAACGACATGTCAGTGACCAGCCAGCGTCTCTCACTGCCTTCCTCATATTAGCCATTCAAACATGTGCATGAAAACGCACCACGATAGCCCCACTCCGGAGCAGTTCCTCGAGCCTCGCATACAGCTCGACCCCGAACGCCCTGTTATCCGAGTGGTGCACGCTTCCGAACACGTTCACGACCCTCTTCCTCCCCTTCTCCCTGTCCGTGCCCTCCTTGAGCACGTCTTCAGGGATGTTCGTCGCGAGCGTCGTGATGAGCGCGCCCCCCGGCGCGAGCAGCTCGAACCCGAGCGTCTGCGTCTCCGCGTGTGAGATCGCGTCGTACACGAGCTCGACGGGCGCGCCCGCCGTGAGCTTGGTGACTTCGGCGGCGAGCGCGGGGGCTGGGAGGGAGCGGTCGAGGACGTGCGTCGCGCCGAGGGACTCGAGCAGCGCGGCGTTGTGCGGGGACGCGGTGGTGATGATGGGCGAGAACTTGGAGAGGCGCAAGGCTTGGATCGCTATATGCCAATGCGAGTATACGCGTCCGGTGTCAGCAACCCGTGCAAATTCAACAGAGGGAGAGGAGAGAGCAAATGAATGAGAGAGGCAGAGAGAGGGGGGAGGATGCGCACCGTACTGGCCGACGGAGGCTGCGCCTCCAAGGACGACAGCGGCCTTGCCGGCATACTTGGTCTGGCCGCCTTCCTCCCAGGGCGCGGTGAGGGAGACAGACCTGGCGTCCGGGTGGTGATTCCAGAGGCATATGATGGCTGTTGCAAGCCCGAGTGGCACGGACGCGGCCTGGTCGAGGGTGAGGTTCTCTGGGACCTGCGCAGGGGAAGGGGCGGGGGAAGAAGGGATGGGGTAAGTTGTTGGCATGTTGGCTCGAGTCTCGTTGTAAAATAGACAGCAGGCTTACTTTGGCTGCGAGATCAGCGGGGATGGTGGTGTACTGCTTGAAGGTGGCCAGGTCGTTGTTGAAGTAGCCTTGGAATACGCTGTAAAGGCGGTTCGGTCAGGTTGTGATTAGAGTGGGAATGGGGATGGGGGTTCTGGGAGAAGGACGTACATCTTTTCACCCTTGGTCCAGTTGGTGACTTCGGGACCGACGTCCTCGATGATGCCCGAGGCGTCCGTGCCGGCGATGAAGGGGAACTTCTCTGCGAATATGCCATACTCCTTTATCTTCCAGTCGACGGGGTTTAACGCGGTGGCAGATATCCTGACGAGAAGCTCCCTGGGGCCGGGCTTCGGGATAGCAATCTCAGCGACCTTCCACTCGCCGAACTTCTCGGGGAGGATGAGAGCCTTCTGGGTAGCCATAGTGAGTCTGGGGAGTGAAAAGCGGGATCAATGGAAAAGTGGGAGAGGGATGTAGGATAGATGTGGGAGCTTGGGGGCCGTGAGGAAGAGCTATATGTAGGCCGTGGCATGGGTTGCGGTGATTCAATGAGGTGCTTGCCCTCGAATGAGCGAGACAGTTGGATTTAAAGTTGCTGACAAACAGACATGCATCCGTAACGCATCGACCTGCCAAAGCGATGTCAATTTACACAGGGTGTGAAGAAGAACGTGGTTGACGTCGGAGGCATGTGGGTACTGTGGTGGTTCAGTCGAGGCCGAGCTGAGCTGCCAGTTGTCGTGGAATTGCCAAGTTCCGCGCTCATCCACTTCAAATTCCGGGGCTCGTTAGGGAAACGGAAACAAGAAGTCGTCGCTACTGGATAGGCCATCGGAAAACTAGAGAGAGCCCGGTATGCCAAGATAGAGCTGATTGGAATTTGCCAATAAGCCACCCATTAGA
>JAKLMY010000026.1:175582-189388 GCA_022814645.1 Ganoderma meredithae | reverse complement strand
GCTTCAGCCTCTCCTGCATTTTTCTTTGTGCCATGTGTCTATCATCATGGTCTATGGTCCAAACCTCTCTCATACAGATGCACCAAAACCCTCGAGAGCTTCATGAGAGGTATGAGAAGATGATTTGGAGATGTCCAGATTCTACATACTATTCTTGTATGCCAACCAATGCTATAAGTACTCATTGTCATCTGCAGTCCTACATCTCAAAGAGAGTAGGGATGTGGACTTGTTTGGTCGGGAAACATCCCTGCTTGCGGCGGAGTCCAAAGACGACACCAATTTTACCCTTGTCCTTTCAACTTTATAGATAAACTTGTTATGTTTGTCCTCTCTGCTTAAGTCTTGATCGTGGGGGTGCTAACATGACCACGCAGGTAGAGAGCCCACTTGAATATATAGCCAACTGCATCTGCCATAGCCCTGAGGTACAAAGTCCTGGTGCAATAGAAAAGTCAATCAAACCCACCTATATTAGCTCCTCATTCAAATTGCCTCTCAGTTTGGTGTGCCGCTCTCACCTCACCAATGGAAACCTCACAGCAAAGTTTATACCATGGACAACCGGCAGACATCTACTACTACCCAGTGTTCTCTTGAAGTTTGTAGTGCCTCTCAAAGTTTGTGTTGCCACTGCCTTATCATCTAACAGGGAACTCTGGTACTTCCAGCACATAAAATCAAGTGGACCCTATCACAACGATGTTAAAAGTGTATCACAAATGGATTACCTGATGGACAGGTACGAAAATACAGCAGCACAGCTGTGTGAGTCTCTTTGGCAAGTTTCTGAGCACATCTTGGGATCCTAGACCAAAGCTGGCTTTCACAGTGATTAAAATTGTGCCCTAGGATCAATTGAGCAATGTATATGCTTCTGTTATGAATGGCCCACACTAGCCAGCAAATATTCATGAACGACTTTGATACATCAGGCCATCTGACACTCACAGCACTTGGGTGAACATAAAAGGGCTTACCTGAGAGGAAGCTAACCGCCAATGCAAACATGAGTGTATCGCTTGTTGTTTTCAAGTGTCCTGGCATATGTCAGGATGATGAGACCTGAAGACGCTCCCATTACCATTCACGCAGTGAGGCGATGGGCTCAATGGCATGTCACGGCTGTGCAGACTGCAAATTGTTGAGCATATGGCCCTAGGTGTGCATTTTAAGCAGTGTGGTTCCTGTAGATTGCACCACCTGCAGAGCCCTGTCAATGCATGGCTATGTGGATATACAGTGGCCAGGAGCATACCTGCGAGCAGTGGGCAGAATACACTTACTAAGTCACAAGTGAAAGGGTATCTGAGCAACCTATGACTTTATTGAGACTCCCGCGCAGCAGTGGCCCACAATTTGCAGGGTGTGCCACTGATACACTCATCAGCATCAAGCATACTATATGAAAAGCAACCACCTTAAAAGAGCTGTACCTGTTGTAGTTATGGAATTGGACCCAGCATGAACAAAGGACACATGTCTATGCATGTCCACTTCATGGTCAGTAAGTGGAGCTTATTTATACAAATTGATGCTCTTTTGTTGTCCCTTGGGGTCAGAACATTCCAGAGCACCCTGCTCCATGCTTCGAAATGCTGGCCACTGAACCACTGCAGCACTCAGCTTATCCATTGAAGCCCAGATTTCTCCAAGGAGGAGTGGGCAATGCACCTTTGGAAGATTTTCTGCCAGGACAGGAAGCTTGGAAGACACAAGGGCCTTGCCTCCCAGAGAAAGACCCTGTGTTCGGTGATGAACAGTCAGATCAAGGATCGGGGGTGCAAAAGTTTGAAAGTGAAACCCACCTTTTGCTGCAGTGTTATACTGCTGCATGCCTCCCAAACTCCACAGCTATGTTGGCATCGGTGTCGCACCAATGTCACAAGTACCTGAAAGTCACATATGCTATGCCATACAGCATCAAATAACCATGTTGGATGGTGTGATCCCAGGAGGAAATCAAACTGGGAGGATCCTGCACCATGCATAGCCTTGCCCTGCCGCTTCATGGTTGTCGTGCACCAAGAGCCCAGACATTTATCTATGTATGTTGGCACTGGAGGCTGCAATTGCCCATAATGACAAGGTTATATGTGCTTTTGTTTTTGACATTCCTCTAGCCACCACAAATGGGCAGTTCAGAGCTGGGATCACCACCTGTGACTGTGCTTGAATGCTAGAGAGACATGGTGCACACCTGTGGGTTCAGGACATGCCCATGTTCAGGCTGCGACTAGGTGCTTAATACTTGGGCCAGATGTAGGGTGGCGGGGCAGGTGCAAAAGCAGACAATAACACAGAGGATGGGGAGGTGATGTGATCTGAGCAACTGACCCTGATCCCTACCCAGAGCGGGAGCACAGGCCTCAGGTGTCGGTGCACAATTGCAAAGGGTGGTGAGATTGATGTGGATAGCATGGAACGCATGCAGGGAGTTGGTGGTCTTGGGGAGGAGCCGAAGGGATGATCACATCCAGCCATTGCCTCAAGAGAGGGTGTCCCCGGAATTCTGCAGCACTAAACCATTAAAGTGTACATATCATAATAAATCAGATTCTTACTCACAAGAGTTGACAGAGCAAGATGCCACCATAATCAGACTTGAGTAGTAGTTTGTAGAATTGCTACAAGCCTGTCAACAGATTTCACAGGAATATCCTGTGATAGGTTTTCAGTGGGACTAGATGTCCATACAGCTTGGTTGACACATATATGTGGGTCACCCTGCGCAAATCCTATCCATGGTGAAATTGGTCAACCTTCGAAGATTTCATTGACATGGTAGAGCTACCCAACTTTACCGACTGATTTGTGATTTTGCGATCATGCATTGTGAGCCCAAATAACCTTCAGGTGATGGTGTGGTCAATGTAACTTAAAAGCATAACGTATTAGTGGCATTTTCCATTAATGCAGTCAGTGTTTTCATCCTGCTTCAATGATCCCAACTATAATAATGTCTCTGCAAAAGGTGATTTGGGCCCACCTAAAAATACCATCTTTGGGGAAGGGCTCCAAAGCGAGCAAACCCTTCTTGGCAGATTGTGTGCCACTGTGCATCTGCCTGTTGATGGGATGCAGTGGTTGAATGTTCCCATATGGCTGATGAGTGCAATCTATAAACACATTGGAGAGATGTTAGCAGTGTGCAAGGGAGATGGTGATGAGTGAGAGATGAGTGGAAGCAGTCATGTCTATTCATGATACAGTGTAGCAGCTGTAGCATGCACAGGGCTTCCCTGCTGCAGCGTGAGCTGAAGAGTGTTGTGTGTTGATGATGGTGCCAAGAAGAACACAGTAACATTGACAGCCAGGACAAGCAAGCATGCACACCAGACAAGCAATCACCTGCCTCCATTGATGGATGCTGAAATCCTACAGAACTTTGACATCATGGGTGGCTTCCCCAGGTCTCTGCCTCTTCCAGAACAGAACATCCTGCACTGACTTGGATCCACGGCATTGGTGCGCGACACCTGGAAGAGGTGTGAAGAAATGCAGAGGGAAAGGAAGGTCATCCAGTGAAGGCATCGAACCTTCTATGGCTTCGAATTTTGCCAGTCCTTCCCAAAACATGATGCATGTGGCAGCAAGGACTTTGAGAAATTCTAGAAGGAAAAGGTGTGTGTGCAGATCACTGTCATTGCTCGCATCACCACTGGTCAGTGTGCCATACCTGCAGGCATCTCTCACATCCTTTCATATTTCTATCTTTGTGGCTTCTGCCTCCCTCCAATGTTCAGCGCTTGGCCACTGTCACCCAGTCATCCACCTTCACTCTTAGCCATATTTTGCCCAGTCTGCCAGGATCCCTCCAGCTTCTGCCCAGCATGTCTATTACAGCAGCACAGCTGGCCTTCCGCTCTACAGAAGTGTGGAGAGATGGCAAATATCTAAGCATCAATGTCATGGTTGAACTCATTGGTTCATAAAACAACTTAGAGAAGGGGTGGCCATTTTAGGCCAAATCCCCATTTAGGTTCTCCATTAGAGACGTAGTGCTGCTCGCTTCCAATTGGCACCAGTATGCCAGAGACCATCTCTCTTTGCTTTCCATCAGCTGCATGTCCTTGTTTTCCTGCTTGACCTAGGTGGGGCAACAAGGGCAACAGCAGCATAGAGTTAAGTAGTGTGTGCATCTCTCTACACAGTAAGCTTTGGTGTGAAGGGTGTCTTCCAAGCTCCACCTCCCTTGTACAAGTAGGCCTGCCACACAACTGTGGCTGACTGACTCCCTGTGTTCTAGAGATAGCCATAGTCTCATGCAACGTTCAGCCCCATCAAGGACCCACGACATGAAAATTAATGACCGTCACCCACTGTGCAAGGGGCCCAGGCCAAAAGCTGCACCAACTTCAATTGCAAACTTCAAGGTCTGTGTTGTGATCTATCACATTGTATATGCAGTTCACCATCCTTCCACAAGTCAGACTTTAGGATAACACTGACACCTTTCTTGACCCAGGAGGTGACCCTGTCTGTGGCTGCAACAATGACTGTGATGTGGCTGAAGCTGTTTGTGGTGTGCATGCTCTCTGCCAGCTGTGGACATTGCAAGGCTCAAACACCTTGTCCAGTTCATCTGCTCGCCATGCGGTTCAAGCAACATCCTTCTTCCAAGACTAGGCAGGCCTTGTTCCTTGCAATATTATATTGCAAGAGCATGAAGTCATTGGTACCAAATTCAATGGTCATATGGGCAAAACACATTCAATGTTCATGTGGCGTAAACATCTCTCCCTACTCATCTGGCAACTTCCAGTGACAGCTCCTTTTGAGTGGCTGCCAGACATATACATATGTTTGTTTCCTCACATCCCAAGCTCAGCGAAATGCGTGCCCTAACAAATGCTGCCAGACAGATGAAACAAAGCACACGGCACCTGCCAGAGAATGGATTATTTCTATTCTGCCCTACATTGGGCATGTGGAGATGGCTCACAATGGGGTTTCGAAATTTGGAAGGTTGAAGGTGAGCAGATGCAAGACCTGATTGACTTCTGCAAAGCTTTTATGCTGAGAAGCCCTTTGCATGCTGCAGCCTATCGGACATGCCCTCATCATGTTTAACAAGACCGCTTCAAGGCCACACGTGAACCAGCTTCCTCTGGCTGAGCCATTCCAGCATGTTCACAGTGCAGCATGCCAAAAAGCTTCGACTTCTGTGGCTTCACTGGATTTCACAGACCATCCCTTGCTGGTTGTTCCATTGCTCCCTATGGCCAGGACTGGAGAGACTCTCGGTGTGTCATATCACCTTATCTAGCGTAGGGCACATCATTGGCGCAAGGTGCTTCAGGCTCTCAGGGACCCCAACAAAAGCATGCCAATCATGCATTGCTGTGAGTGTGCGGACGCGATTACCATTAGCTAGGCTGACTGTGCCCAGAAATAGATACATGGTGCAAGCCAATGCAAACCTGCAAATCCCATCACTCGCTCTCCTCGGCTGCAGCAAAGGCACTGTGCTGTGTTGCAGAATAGATTCCACAGGTATGTACAAGCTGTTATAACTGTAACGGGGAAATGAGGAGCAGTCCAGAGCAATATCAATCTGCACCTCCTAGGATGGTCTCTATGCTGCAGGTGGCTTGGGTTCATGTGGGCGGGAGTCAATGTGTCTGTTGGATAAATGCTCATACTTGCTATAGGCTTTGTTTCCTTGTCGCCTCATCAATGTCAGTGCCCAGGTTGATGGAGGCCCAATATCTAGTGCCGCTGATTGTGCGAATGCGCCCGGGAATGTGTCACTTGTGTCAGCCATGCTGTGGCTCAGCTCAGGCTCAGTGGCTTGGCATACTGATTTATTTCATCACACCAGCTGTCTGAGGGCTTAGTCTCCTCCCTGGAAGTTTCTTCGTGCTTCTATTCACATGCCACACACGCAGACCAGCCACTCCGTTCGCAATCAGTAGCACCATTCCCCACCCTGGCTCCCCTGTGGCAGTTGCGGCCCATGCAAATCAGAACACCTACATGCGTGGTTAATGTCCTGCTTGCTTGGAGATGCAGATGAAAGCCATGGCACTTGTAGGGCCAGTGCCCCCTGTCGCCCAGTGCATCAGGTATGCAAGTCCTCTCCAGATGATCAGTATACATCCACAGGTGTCTACAACGCTGGATCAGCGCGTACATGTGCCTTCTCCGCCCTTCTGTCTCGTATGTTTTTTTTATTTCTAAGCATGTCTTCGCCAGAATAATCAGAATATTTCCATGTCCCCCTTCGCCTGGCCGCGCGCATATTCTAGTGCAGCATTCATCCCCACGGACGCTCTTGTGCTCCAGGAAGTGGCGGCGAGTCTCGCATCGAAGACAAGTCTGATCAGGAGCTCGGCTTCCATTGGCAGTGGACAGTGCAATTGCATCAAGGTACTTATCACAAGCCCTCTTCGCCGGACGCTCACGCGCTAGGCTTCTAGATGCACTCAACGTTCCCATTCGCTGTCAGTGTTCGCTGCTCGTCTTTGGAACAGCGGCCGCCCTAGCAACTTACCAGTCCCATGGCGCGCACCGGCCTTCCACCACGCCGCCACCGGTCTTCACAGTGTCGTCGATGACCGGGCGCATAGCTTGCAGCCTCTTTCCACTTCCGCAGCTTCTTGGATGCGGCCCGGAGACCGTCTCTGGGTAGCCGTGGGGCGTGGCCTTCGCCTTCCAATATACTGGCGAGCGCTCTGCCAAGTTTGTGAGCACGCACACTTCTCCGCGCTTCTGTGCACAACTTCCAGAAGCGTCCGTATCTCTGTCCGTGCGCTTCGTCGCTATTGTCTCTGCAGCGTCTGGAAGGGTCCTTCCATGTTCCCGATGCACACTCAATCGATACGGAGCGCCACCTCGATTCAGACCCCGGGCGTCATCCATTGGCGCATCCACCTTCCGTTCTCCCGTGTCGTCCGTGGTTCTGCGCGTCCGTCTTCCTCATTCGCCTTCGAGTTCGCATTCTGCGCTCGTCGCGCATACAACACTCTCCGGCGCAGGCATGCACGCTGCAACGTGTTTTTGCCTTCGCAGCGCGTGCCCTGCGTAGGCATCCGTGCCTGTCTCTCCCCGTTGGGCACACCACAGGTCTGGGGCATGTTTCACAGCATGTCACCACAACCCTGACTGTGCTCCACCATTCGGACGGAGGGCTTTCGCCCAGCTGGAAGGCCGAGATGTGGCTGCCTCCACGTGCGCACGGCACGACACTTCTGGGTTTCCCCTCACCGTCATCCCCTGAGAGACAGACTCGCATCGCGATTCACCAACCCGCATCGCGAGCACTGGCAGGGTCGCGTTCCGCAGGATCGCGCCCGAGGCGCAGCGACGGCATCCGAGCGGGAGAACCATTCATCCCCGCCCCTCGTGCCCCCGGCCGCAATCGCGCCTCGCTTCTCTCGATCCGCGTCGCTCGCAAGCCGAGTCTTCTTTCGAATGCGGGATCAGCGCTCTGCTGCCCCGTATCCGCCTTCTCCTCGAGCCTGAGCGCTGAGGCTACCGGGGCGCGTCCACATCCGTGTGTGTCCGGTCCGGCTTTACGCATATGTTACGCACTCATTGATGCTCGTCTCGCAGCGCGGGCTGTGGTCGCCACGACCACGAAAGGCTTTTTTCTATGCTCGGTCGGCCGAGAACAAGCAGAGAACACGAGAACCATGCCCACAATGTGCGAATGGCGCGGAGATCTGGGCTTGTGGATAACCGAGCGAACCTCGACTGCAGGGACAGCATCCCCGACACTCCCTCCATGTACTGAATACTGTATTGCGGACTCGAGCAGCGCCGGGCTAGGCGGTCCGGCGCGGGTGCGACTTGCCACTGCGTCTATCCGTCGACGCGACTCCAGAACTCCAAGGCGCGGACGCTCGCATCGCGCGGACCTGCAATGCCAGCATGGGTGAACGTTGTGTCACTGGAGCAATTCTGTCGCCCTGTCCTGGCTCTCCTGGATCCTCTCTATGGTCGCGTCTGCGCGCGGTGCATTGGGTCCTGCTTCCTCGTTATATCACTCAGCTTATATCGCCAACCCACCAGGGGGTGAGGGACGCAGGCCTGGGCGTGCGGTTGCGGCGCCGGGTGCCCAGCGTCCCGGGGTCGTACACGCGGCCCATGACGCAACTCGAGCAGGCCGCTGTCGGCGCGGGAGCACTTGGGCAGCCATAGGCTTCGGGCGGGCTTCCCACTCCCAGGCCGCGTTCATGACAGTACGGTACGTATTCTTGGCTTCGTACACGGACGCGTGGGTAGGAGGTAACATGGTTTAGGACCCATTGACATTGCCATTTGCGCTTGTCACGATCGCTCTCAGTGCGCTACAGCATCTCGCTGGCAATCCCTGCGAAAGGGAACACGAATTGGAATCAGCTCCACTGCGCGTTCTTGCGAGCTCAGAATCGCTCTCGCTGGCTCTGCACCGATGGGTCTTCCTGGCCCGATCCCCGCGGCAGCAGCCCCGCCTCTGGTCCCGCGACGACCCTGTCCCCACTCAGACTTGGGATCCCCACGCTCATACAGGCTCGAATCCACGCTGGCCATCGACTCGATTGGCCACCCGCGCCTTCGCGAGGGCGAATTTCCTGCGCGGCTCTGCGATACTCGCAGGAAGCCACGAAGCCCGTGAAGAAGAACGCCTGCCTGTTCGAGCGCGCGTCCCCAGCTTCACGTCCGCATGGCCCCCACGCGCGCCCGTGACCCGCGGAGTCTCCCACTCGCTCCCTCGCTCCCATCTGCCTGGCACGCCCCACGCCCCGGATTCCGTCTGCTGTTCCCTGCCTTCCCGAGGCGGGAGAGCTTCTTGCGATGGCATCGAACGTCGGAGGCCCAAAGCCCGAGTCTGGGAGTCGTGGAACACCTGGAAGCACGCCGAGCCGGGATGCCTGTGATCGCCCGCCCGCTGTCCGCTGTCTGGTGCTGCTGCGAGTGTCAGTGGGGGAGGACACGTGCCAAGGTGTGGATGCGTATGTAAACCCGAACCTTGTTTCTGGGGGAACTTCTCTCGCTTTCTCTTCGCTCTCCCCCGCCCCGCCCTGCTCGTCTGCCTGCCACCGCCAAGCAGCCCGCCACGATGGGCTTGGCCCCGTTGTTGCGCCTGGGCTCGTCCCGATATGTATCGGTCGCTGCGGCGCCCTGTAATTCGCAGTGAAGGGCGAGCGAATCGCTGTTGCGTCCCCTTCAACAGCTTTGGACACTGGAAAACTTCGCGCATCGATCGTCGTGGGGGCCGTCCGAGGTCGATTATGGCTCGATTGGAGAACTGTGAGAGCGCCGCATTCTATATCCTAATTGTTGCGATTCGGAGCGCGAGGCAGGGGCCTCCTTGCGATACGGAAGGGCAGCGGTGAGCGCACGGCTCCAAGGTGGGACGCGCTCGGCGCTTGACGGGGTGAATTTGAGCCTGGGACTGCCCTCTCGGGCTGGGCTAGTCGCATGCATGTGGAGCGTCGCTGTGCGGAGAGGGCGTGCACGCGTCCGTGTAGAGTACATACTTGCCAGGTGCTTGTGACTTGAGTTAGGGGCGAGGACGACACTCCCTCGCAAAGCCTAATTGTTTGGCAGCGCGGGATCCGAACGGCGCAGATTCAGATCCACGCGTTGGCCAAGCTTATGATCAGCGCGGCGAGCTCAAAGACAGCTGTGAACATCCGCAGCCCACGATGACACCCTATCGAGGTGTTCGGAAGGAACGTGGACCTGAAGTGTACGTCGTAAATGTTACGGTCGCGATCGGACGGGTGCGCGGTACGCTCACAACGACGATCGGGGGAGGTGGTGTCGGAGCGTCCAAGTGGCTCATTATTGCGGTGGATGTCGATTCGATTGACGATCGAGGTTCCGTGGATGTTCCAGGGTAGAACGATATACACCGGTGGATGCTCTGTACCGGGGCCTACTTGCGAGATAGGCCGGGATCGCGCTGGGTTCCGTGACGCCCGCAATACAACCAGGACGCGTCAAATCTTCAGAGCTTCAAAGCTCGAGCTGGGACGCGTACTGCAGGGATTAAGGCCTAAATCAATGTTGAGTAGATATACACTATATACATCTGGTACACTGCCGTTGTCGGTGATTGTGACTAGTGCTGTACAGTAAAACGCGAAGAGAACGAAATTCAGGACGGGGAGGAGGGAGCTGCAGGCCACAGCGGAATCGGAATCGGAAGGGATGGCCACGAATTGAGTGGAACGAAGACCATGTGGATGACGATGTGGACATAGGTAAATCCAGAACAGAACGGTCAACATGCGAGTAATAACTAACAGTCCTATGTACAGCTGTAAGAAATACAGGGGATGGATGCAGGTGTGCGCGCCAGAAGCCAGAAGCCGAATAGGTGCATGTAATACGAGTATGTTGCGAAACACAGACAGACAGACAGCTCGAGCCGGACGGGACGGCGGATACGCGCACCCACAAATGCAGGTCGATAATCGCCTTCCCGCATGGGTGTAGCGCAGCGGGCAGGAACGACGACGCCATGCTGAGGGCGACGGAGATATTGGGAGGTGATTTTGGAGCGTAAATGAAATGAAGCAGGTGTCGAAGGGGGAGAGGGGGAGAGGAAGAGAGGAAGCATGGGATAGTGGTAGTAGTAAAAATGGTGAATGGTAGGGAGATCCAGAATTGTGTAAACCACAAGAGGTGTGAACTATGTATACCGAAATGACTAGAGGTATCTACTACCGTATACAGGTACACGATGAGACCGACTATACACTTGTCCGTATCATATATGATCCGGAAAGGTGTTGTTGAGATAGAAGTGGAGTGGACATGGACGCACAGGGGAGGTTCGAGTCGCGTGTGTCGGGCGGGAGAGACGATGGAGAGCACAGACGGCAATAAGAGACATAGCGGGTGTGGAGGGCGGAGCAGAGCGCAAGCGTGGCAGAACGAGGCACAGATGACGCCAGGAGACGAGAGCCTGTGAGAAGCGACGTCGCATGCATTTTGCATGCGCGGCCCCGGGAGCATTGCACGCCCACAGACCAAGCACAGGGGCGCGAACAGGATGCGTTGGGCAAGCTGGGGTCGGGTCAGCAGTGGGCCGTGGGCGCATACATGAAGCCCGCGCGATCCGAGCCGGCGCCCGAGCGCTGTGTTGAGAAGCGACGTCGCGCGGCGTCAGGAAGTAGGACCTACACTCGATCGACTGAGTAAATGCCGGCAGGTGGACGATAGCCATCCCAAACAGACGCACCGAGAAGCCGGACGAAAGCCCCACGGCTCACGCCTACTCATACTGCTGCTCCCTTCCGGTCCCCTGCCCGTTACCCGCGTAGTACCGCTCGCGTTCCCGGCCCCATGCGCGATCGCGGTCGTAGTCCCGCTCGAGGTCACGTTCGCGTGATCGTTCGCGCGGGCGGCCGATGTCCATCTGGTCGCTCTCGGGCTCGTACCCAGGCAAAGGCGTGAGGAGCGTCGAGTCGGGGGGCAGTCGGTTTGAGCCAAGCGAGACGTGTGCAGCAAGCTCGGGCGTCGGAGAGCCGCTGTCTTGCCCTGCGCCAACGGCACCCGCCATACTCAGGCCGACGTCGCCGCCAAGGGTAGGCCCGGGACCCGTACCCGGACCAAGGGAAGGAAAGCCGCCAGACAGCGGACTGGGGTTGGGAGCGGACACCGACAAAGAATTCAGAGAATGTGGAGGAGGGAGTGTGATGTTGCCTTGTGCGCCGTAGAATTGCTGTTGGTGAGGGGCGCGCATACCGTGCTGAGGATGTTGTGAGGGATGCTGGTTACTCCACCCGGGGCCAACGAGCTCGCCTTGCGGCGTCATCTGACCTTGGCGGTAGTACATCTCTTCCTCGGGGTTGTGGTGAGGGATGCTGAGCGACGGAAGGCCCTGCGATGGGTGGTGTCCAGCGGTAGGATAACGGAAGTGCGCGACCTCATCAGCCGGCGACGGCAGGCCGTACCGCGCGTCCATGCCTATGCTAGCACCTTGCAGTGAGTCGTACGCAGGACCGGTCTGCGGCGGGTTCCCGAATGACTGGACCACACCTGCGGCCTGCCGTTGCATCGCGGAGTGCAGGTATGAATGGTTAGGGAGGGAGTGCGGCCCGCCCGGGGGCCCGTGCCCGTGGGGATCGGGGTACGGCTCGACCATACTCATGCGCCGTCGGGAATTGAAGCGGTGGTCATCGTACACCATGGGCTGGTGCTGGTGCGGGTGATGGTACTGCAGGTCGCGCATCGCCATTGCCTGCGCCGCTGCTTCGCGTTCGCGCTCGCGCTCGGCCTCCTCCGCCTCCTTCTTCTCCTGGCGCCACTTCTTCCGGAGCTCCTTGAACTCTGTGTATGCGGATATTGCGTGATAGATGAGGGTCCGAATTTTGGGGAGCAAGTCAGCATATCAACGCCCCAACATAGCTCAGGCAAGGACGTACCGTTGGGACTGCGCTTCGGACCATGCCGCTGCATAGTGACGTGAGCGTTCAGGTGGTTCAATGTCCCGTATGCCTTCGTGCAATTAGGCCAACTGTTGAAACAATGGACGTGTGCGCCTTAGCAATCAGTCGTCCGATCACTGAGTCACCAACAGAACGCGCAAAAAAGGACAGAAACGCGCGGAGACCGCTGGTAAACGAAATTTGCATGAAACGCACAACGAGGAAGGGCAGGAAAATAGGCAAATAGGTTGTGTGTGGTTTTCGCGCGCGAAGCCAAACTGACAAGAGTGGCACATACCTGCACTGATACAACCGCTCGATCTCGTCGTACCTCCGGCGCGGCCTCTTCTTGACCGCGTTCCCAGGCAAAGAGACGAAGGAGTAGGTCTTGCTATTGTTCCCGCCCGGGCGTGGAGTGGACCCCGCGCTCGCCTGTCCTGGCGCGCCCTGCTGCGCCTTCGCGCCTGCTCCAGGCGGTATCGCGGCGTCTTTGAAGGGAGATGGGTGCATTTGCGCGGGCGGCGATGGCACGCCCGTCGCTGAGACATCGGAACTCGCCGCGCTGCCAGCGTACAAGGGAGACAGCGGCGAACTGGTGAGGTGCGCGTCTGCTTCGAGGTCTGACTGCTTGAGTCCAGAACCCCATGCGGCCACCGGGTTCGCGTACGGATCCGAGAGGCCCGCGGAGCCGAGTGACGCGCCGCTGCTGTCGCGTTGATGTTCCGTGTACGTGCCATAAGAAGAGTAAGAGGAAGATGGCCGCGGGGAGAGCGGAGAAGATTGAACGACTGTCGCGGAGGATGCCGCGGAATAGGCGAAGGTGTCGTGTTGTGAGGGTGGAGGCTGGGCGAAGGTCTGGCGCCCCGCGCCGAGAACGGGCTCGGACATGCGGCGATCGAGGGTGGGGTTTGCGAAGGGGGTGCGCGCGAGGCCGGAATCGGTGGGGAAGCGTTGGGGGAACGCGGTCTGTGTGTGGGGCGCGCTCATGGGCGGAGGGAAGGAGAACTGGCGCGTGAGGTTTGACTGGGACGCGGCAGGGTTGTCAGTGGGGGACGAAATGGGGGAAGGCGTGAATTTGGCAGGGTCTGAAGGGTAGAGGAGATTATCAGTGTGGATGGCAGGCGGATGCTGGCGCGAGTGGGGATCGTAATCTGGGTTTGGGTGCTGTGGAAGGGGATCAGGCTGGGAGTAGTGGGAGGGCTGGAGCGAGTGGGAGTGTACATTGTGGTGGTGGTACATGGTGTCGGGGCTTGGGGAGTTGTGCACGGGCTGAGCGCGGGGCACATAGCTGTAGCTGGGCGGGGGCTCCAGGGAGGAGTCGTGGTGGGCGTGGTCGTCGAGGTGGAGGGAGAGCCTGTCCACGATGGGGAGGGCGCGGGGGGTCGCACGGGAGTGGAAGGGGGCGTGTTGGGGAGGATAGTCGAGGTGGGGGAGGGAG